>JADRCD010217568.1:17200-29564 GCA_019843815.1 Montemys delectorum | reverse complement strand
ATCATTATTTTCTAGTTGAATTTATCCATCAAATCTGTCATCAAAGGTGGTAAGATTAAAAAATGTTCACCTTGAAGCATTTAACTGTTATAAAGTTCAGTGCCCACCCTTGTGGGAATCTCTGCCTGGAGCTCCAGCTAGAATCCTCCACTTGATTTTTCTTTCAGTGACCAAGAACACTGCTTCCTGAAGATTATGCTCCTTTTGAATGTATTCTACCATTATGGGACACACATATACAAACACACACACACATAGTTAAACACACATACATACACACATACACATACAGATAGAAACACTCACATACACACATACATACACATATACTTACATAGACACACCATACATACACACACACACATACACACACACATACACACAGACACACACACACATATACACACACACACACACACACACACACACACACACACACACGCGCGCGCGTGCCTTTTTTTCTGATAATTCTCGTCTTTCCTCCTTTCCATTCCTGAACTTCTGCCAACTGACTAAGTCTCTTTCCTACCCTATGTGGCCTATCACTTGTCACACATCCACCAGACCTGATTTCTGCCTATGCCACCAATGTAGCCAGTCTTTGCTACTTTGTGGATTCTGCTTTCTTCCACACTTCTCCAAACTTTTCTTCTACCTTTCAAGCCCCTAACCCGAGATAAGAGAGGGAAAAGGATAGAGAGGAAAGGAAAGAGATCCCCTGAGTAAAGTCGGGGGTTGGAAAGGGGACGACTTTACCATCAGACCACTTCCCACTGCTTAAGGGCAAATTTAATCTTTGTCATCAGGATATCTAATTTCTTCTTTTTGTTTCTTCTTTGCACACAACTACTTAACAAATCACAATCTACAACAACCAACGGACAACTGACACTGCCTTAGGGTCTTTAGCATTTATATACCCTCTAAAAAGTTCACAGAATTCAAAATATCACACAACCACAGGAACAATCTGCAGTTGGCAAAACCACACCTATGCTAAAGCACAAGGCAAATCATAGTCAGCTGCTGTGGACATCTGAAGTAGCCCCATACTCAACACCTAGTACTAGAAAATATATATATTCTTAAAATAGTTCTGAGTTTTCTAAAGAAACCAAAATTCCAAAATTCTTACTGCATACCAGTCTGTGGCGTCTTACTATACTAATTGCTGTCCGCAGCGGATTATTTTTTCTTCCTGCCAGATTCTTCTCAGCCTTATTATTGTTCTGAAGTCATAAAACTGAAAACTGCATTTTTATGACTCCAAATGACCTTCAGAATTCCAGACTCCTACTCGACTATAATATTTTGGATCATTAATTTCACAGAAAATATTCTGATGTATAATTTTATTAAGTTTCTGAGGATTTTAATACTGTGTTTCTAAATATGATGGACTTCCTTCCACCAAATTTTAATTAGGGAGCATATTAAATCCTCAATTAGTGCTTGCAGTAATGCATTTTTAATATCCAATAACATTTGATCAGGATCCTTCCAGAGGGAGGGGATGCAGAGCCAGGTTGTTCTTTGGTTCTCACTGACCAATGGAACAACCTGGTCTTCCCTTTACTATTCTGAGTTATCAGCAAGGAGTACAATTTTACTCTTACTATTAGTTTTCTTCTGAAGGAAGAGGCCATTGTTCTGCCTCTGAGTGGTGTGTGGGAGAGAGAGAACGTGGAGTTTCTCAACAAGCCAGGTCTGAGCACAGGAAGGAACTTTGAAATGTATGTGCTTTGAAGACACTTCTCATTACAATCCATTTCCCCATGTATAAGAGCATAACATACGTAGTGCAGATGTATGCACACCTTTCCCACATACTCCACGTAGTATGTGTTTTAGTCTATGGAGGCCATCAGTGCCTGTCACAGATTACTGACTCTGTCATTGTAGTGGAAAAGCAACATGATCAAGGGTGACTGTATTTCAGTATAACATTATTCATGAATATTGAAATCTTAAATTCATACAATTTTAGATGGTACAAAATGCTACTTCTTGTCAAAAAAAAAATACTAGATATGGTACTCCAGAGCATGTCTAGAGTAGTGCATCCTATCACTGGGGGAACAGAGGCAGGAGGGTAGCAAGTGTAAACCCAGACTCAGCTAATCAGTAAGATCCTATCTTTAAAAGACAGGAGATACTGGTGTAGCTCCAAGCTAACCAGGGACAGGCAGATTCAGTACAGAATTTTATCACATCTTCAAGGAAGAACTGACATCGGTGTTCCTCGTTCAAGCATTCTTCAAATTTTTATTCCTTTTATTTTTCTGAGATTATATGATCCTTAATTAACGAGTGATTTTGCAAAGCACGTAATTTCCCAATCCCAAGTGTATTATTAGTCACTTTTTTTTTTCCTACTGTGATAAAACACTATGGCTGAGGCAACTTAAAGAAGAGTTCATTTGGGTTTATGGGTCCTAAGGTATAAGAGTCCATGATGGTGGAGCAGGGTTCCAACAAGTGGCAGGCATGGTGGCAAAAGCAGGAAGCTGGGGGTTCACAGCTTGAATTCCAGTAGTGAAGCTGAAAGACACACACACACACACACACACACACACACAGAGAGAGAGAGAGAGAGAGAGAGAGAGAGAGAGAGAGAGAGAGAGAGAGAGAGAGAGAAGAGTCTTGACTCTCAAATCTTGCCTCCAGTGACATACTTCCTCCCACAAGGACACATCTCCTACACCTCCCCAAACAGCGCCACCTGTTGGGGACCCATCTTCAAATGCCTGTGAAACCTAGTCTCTCTTCCATGGCTCCCAGTAAGTCACCAGGAGAGCCTGTGTTGATACAAGAAGCAGTCTTCAGCTGAATAATGAAGGTCGAGCTGGATGACAGCTGGGTCACATGTCCTTACTGCTCCCTTCCTCCTAAAACACCACCGTACTTTTCCCTCCAGAAGAGCAACTAAAAATAAAACCCAAGAAGCCGAACCATCTCAGGAGTGCTGGTAGGACTGTTCTCTGTAGCACGGAAGATAAGGGTTCCACCCACTGTAAGCTTGAGCACACAAGAAAGAACTCTTCTCTCTAAAATATCTGTATCTTCATGCAGAAAAATCCTATCCCAGGAGAGCCAGTCACAGAAAGAAAAAGTTCATAGATTATCGAGAAAAGTGAGAATGGTGGTGGGATGCAGGCCAGGTTTCTCTGTCTAAATCAGATGCTTGGGGATGGAGGAAAGGGAGAAGGAGGAAACAGGCTTGTCAAAAAGGCAGTGTGTGTATGCACACATGTGAGTACATGCCTTCGTGTGTGTGTGTGTGTGTGTGTGTGTGTGTGTGTGTGTGTGTGTATCTAAATGGTGGAATCCAGTCAGAAAGAACATGATCCTCAGTCAGCAGTGTGTCCATGGCTACTTAATGTAAACCAAATAGAACCCTCTGTCTACCCTCCCATCAAGGAGTCGATGCTTATTTTCCATCGAGGAGGGGGAAGTCTATCCGGCATCTCTTTGGTTCTCCGTTCCTTTCACAGAGAGGTGTTGTCTCATACTCTTTCCCGCAAAGCCTTTTCCTTGTAATAGAGACAAACTTGGTCGGTCCTGTAAAGCTACAAAAGAGTTGTGGAAAACCTCTCTAACAGAAGAAAACTAGAGAAGCCAGGCCTTGAGAGTGGTAAGTGGCGACACTCATGTAGGACTTACTATATGCTGTGTGTTGAGCCATGTGTTTCTTTGTATATGTGTGGTTGCATATAGGTGTTTGTGTATAATGTATTTTTTTTTTCACTTAGAACCCTCAACTTGCAGATGGATAGGAAATGACTTATAGAATCAAACTTGCCTGTCCAAGATCACTGCCTACTAGTAGTCAGGACTGGGATTTGAACCCAAGGTATCTGGTTCCATAGTGGTATCAGTTTTCAACCACTGTGCTCTGGGTTGATAAACCCTGGAGTCTGGATGGAAACAAAATGTACATAAAAGGCTAGCCTGAACCACCATATCACACAGGCCATGATGCTGATGCCTCTCCCGCTTTGCTCTGTGAGAAGCTGTTTCCCCAGTCACAAGCTTTTCTCCCCTCATTCACAATTTCCTGGAAGGACAGCTCTCACATTCTGAAATCTAGGAGATGATTTTCCCGAGAGCTGCTGGCCTGCCTCCCTCCAGTCCTCTCAGGTTGCCTTGCCACCCCTTGTAGTATGATTTCATCCAGATGGCCAAATAATAACTTCATTATAAAAATAATTGGTTAACTAAAGCTAATATTTATGATTCCTGACTGGAGATTTTTCTTTCTCCCTGTTCTGAACAGAACAAAAACACAACCCTTTAAAATCCCACTGCAGCCATCTGCTGCTCCCTGTCTGGTCCCTGTGTCATTCGCGTGTTCCCATAATGGAAACAGCATCGGAAACATTTCAGCAAGTGTTGGGAAGGACCCCCACCCAGGCCACCATCTCGTCTCGAGGATCATATTCCCAAGAATGCTCATCAGTGCCTAAGGTTTAGAGCGGTGCTTCTCAACCTTCCCAATGCTGTGACCCTTCAATGGAGTCCTTCATGTTCTTGTGACCCTAGCCATAAAATTATTTTGTTGCTACTTCATAACTGTAATTTTGCTACTGTTATGAACTGTAGTGTATATGTCTGATAGGCAGGAGAGATGATATGCACACACCATGAAAGGGTCATTGGACTCCCAAAGGGGTTGTGACCCACAGCTTGGAGATCTGCTGATTTAGAGATTCTTAATAATGACTGGGAGATTCATTTACCTGGAAGGTCTTAAAGCCCTCTAGATGCTCATGAGTTCTTTCCCATCTTCTCCCCCTAGGATTATACTGTATAAGGAACTTAGATGTTGTAAACTTTAAAAGTCATGTTCTTACAGATGCTTCATTATTCCATAGTGAACAATTCTTTCAAAGGCCCCTTATATGTGACCCTCAGTTTCCCAATCTTTCACCTTTTCCTGCGGTCTCCTTTACAGTGAAGAGATTCGGTAGGATTATTAAACGTGTCAGCCATCCTATGAATGGATGGGAGAGACGTTATAAGGGTTGCCATTGTATACACGAGGACAAAAGTAACTTGAAAGCACCCATGACCTTTTTTTGAGATAGAGACTCACTATGTCACCTTGGCTGGCCTTGGATTTGCTATATAGACCAGCTACACCTGTGGTGGTCAAAGAACAACCTCTGGTTGTTGGGCCTGGCTTTTCCACTGTTTTCTGAGACAATCTCATAACAGTTGCATAAGCCAACCTAGCTGACTCACAAGTTTCTGGAGAGCCTCATGCCTCCACTTCCTGTAGATGCGTCAGCACTGTGGAAACACGTGTGCTGCTGTGTCCTGCTTGGCTTTCACTTGCAATCTGGAAACTGCAACTGAATTGATCAGGCTTATGCTGTAGCCAGAGTCGTCTTCTTAGTAGCCCACTTGACTTTAAATGGACATTTAATTTCTTTCTCAAAATGATCATTGCAATAATTCTGTGAACACTGCATTGTTGTCCTTGCACTCCCAGTTCTCTCGAGTTTGCGCAGAAATAGACTTGTTAGGTGACAGAGCATGTGCATTTTCAGCTCTGTAGGACTTGGCTTCATCATTCTGCACACAGTGATGATGCCTAATAACAGTGGCTAAGGATTTGCAGGCATGCATATTCGCTGCACTTAGCTGTACCTGCTCTGTCAGCCTAATAAACATGTTCATTGTTGTCTTGAGCCAACAATCCACAGCATAAACTAGAATGCAATGTCTCCCAGGGCAGTCAGAATCTTCCCCTCTGCCATGGGCTGACAGTCTCTATTTCCTAAGCATTGATTTGTGAAGAATACTATCTTAGTTGCAGTGAGCTACTCACCAGAAAATACCTCTGAGTTTATTAATCCTAGTGGAGGGACAACTGAAGGAAGCTTACAATTTGGACTTAAGCCGTTTTCAGGGATGTAATTGATATGTGCATCATGCCAGTCTACATACATGACAGCAACACATGGTCACATAGTTCCGTTAGAATGAGTGCATGCTGTTGAATAGTATGAGAAGGATGCGGCCTATGTGGACCACCACCAATAACCCAGAAGGACAGAGGATATGACCAGGGTTCAAGTTCTAGAAGTGAAAAGCCAGCCCACGTTTTAAATTTTTGCTCAGAGTTGTCTCTGGCTGGCCTCGGCAAGATTAAGAGCACTTGCTGGCCAGGTAGGCTTGAGTAGATGTTGCAAACTTAAGCATGTCAGCCAGCAGTTAGTACAGGAAAAAATGGGGGACTATTGGGAGTCAGCGGGCCAGATGGTAAGAGGCCAGCTCTATTGAGGGAGTTTCCAAGTAAATAGCACAGACAAGGCATTGGCATTTCCTGTGGCATTTCTTGTTGACGTAGGGAGACACAGAGCATTAGCTTCTCATCAGATCCAGAAAGCGAAACCTGCAGCGGGGGCCTGTGTCTGATCTGCTCGAGGCCTTCCAGGTCCAGACAACTTGAGGTCCCGAAGGAGCAATGGTAAGCCTCCGTCCCAGTGCAGACCTGGTGTCTTTAGGGAAGAGACAGAAAAAGGCCTGCCAGGCTTTGTCTACACAAGGCTTACGATAACAGGAGAAAGCAAGCCTATGCTAGAGAGTCTGTGACTAGGAATATCAACAGCAAACCCTGAAAGGCCTTGGATGCTGGGCAACTCAGCTACCTCTCACCCAGTAACAGAATCAGCACACCCAGGCAGCACTACTATATCCTAGTTACTAAGCAATCCCAGCTATGTGTCTCATTTAATCCTCTTGGTTGCCCTGGGAGATGGGTGCATGTTTATCCTAGTTACACAGATAGGTTAAGAGATATGCACAATTATCTGGCAGCAAAGACAAACTTTGGACTGAGGCAAGATGGTTTCTAAGTCTAGTCTCCCAACCATCACATTCTACTCCCACTCTTGGCCCTAGGGATTCTTAAGAGAGGTGAATTCAAAACTGATAGCTCTTCAAAACTGCCCAAATTTGGTACTGTCACTATACATTCAGATTTGATGCTTTTGAAATACTTAAAAACCTGAATAGGTGCACCTGTAGTTTTAGCCACCAAGAAGGCTAAGGCGAGAGAATTTTTTGAGTCCAGAGGTTCAAGACCAGCCTGAGCAGAATAATGAGATCTTAGCTCAAAAACTTAAGTAAGACTTCCTTACACAGTTCTGATGTTGATACATATCCCCCATTGTCTGCTCTTGGTAGCTGCTTCAGTTCCTAATGAGCTATCTCCAAAGAAAGGACACGGCCAATGTAATGTGTATAGGATGAATCTGGTAATTTTGTGGCTTAGCAGCTGAAGAAAGCCATCAGGTGGGAAGAGAATGGCAAGTTCTACAGAAGGCCAACCATGTAGAAAGAATGCTGAGTCAGAACAGGGGAGACATGAAGTAAGCCAGGAACCCCAGAGTCTAACCAGACAATGACAGTCACAAGTCACAAGGCTGAGCATGTGAGAGCCTTGTAACTCTCTGTGGCCCTCTATGAGATGTAAGGAGTCAACAAGCCCAAATGAGGAGATCTTTTGGAAGCAGGCACAGCTGAAGGTCCCAAGAAGGCCGTTGTCTGGCTCACCGGATAGACCTTTACAGAACACCGTCAGCATGCTAACATGGGGATCAGGTTCCAATTCTTGTTCTGTCACCAACAAGCTGAATGGCTATAGGCAAATTTCTTCAATTTTCTGTACTTGGGTTTGTTTCCAAGATGAAAAATAAGGATAGTACTTTTGCTGAACGAGGAATTATATATACATAACAATCTTTTCTTCGTGGTGAGTAATACATAGTAATTCTTATTTTTGTTCATAGGAAAGCAAAATTTAGTATGTGAACACTATGAAAGACCATAAGATTTCAAGATTTTTCTTCTCCCAACGAACTCTAATATCGCTGACCCTCTTACAGGCTACCTTCAGTATAGAAAAACAAAATAACAACAACAAAGAAAAACAGAATGAAAAAAAAAAGAGGAACCCTCTGCTTTTTCCAAATGACAGCAGATTGATTTTCAATGAAAATGATGCTAATTGCTGGGTATTGACCCAAGATGAATTTCTCTTTGATGAACTATACGCTGCTTTTCTGAAAACCTAGCCAGATCATCTCAATACCAGGAAGTGTGGAGTAATGCAGCAAATTGGGGGAAAATGTGTATCAGAAAAATTATTGCTACAAAAATATTTTCAGTAAGTTTGTTCCCTTCATAAACAGTGCGAATGGAATGCCTGAGCAATCAGGCGAGAGCTCGATCTTCGCTGTGAGCTAATTGCCCGTCTGGTTAGTGCAGAATTTAATTTGTGCTATTGTGCAGGCAAGGCTGAGAGCGTGAAATAAACAATGTGTGTTAATTTCACGTTTTCCAATCTACTTATCCAAAGAGAGAGCTTGGGCTCCTCTCAGGCCTCAGCCTACCCCCTCCCAGAGCTTCTCCTCCTGGATCCTGAATCCTGGATCCTGGATCCTGGTTGTGGAATGTGTGCTGATTCAGATGTGAGATATTTGTTCCAAAACCGAGGGTTCAGGATAGCAACTGGCCCACACAGCACTGCTGACCAAGGGTACATGAGGTGGATCCTACATACCTTGTGCCTGAGATCAGTCTTCCAATGGACACCTGCTTTCCTTTTGGAGTTTCATGACACTTTGGTTTCCTATGGAGTGGCTTTCACTGGGGCAAATAGAAAACTATCTGGATGTCATCTATATTGAGGGTGTTCTTTGTGTAAGGGGCATATTAGGAAGACAGAAAGGGGGTTCTCACTTCTAAGAAGAGCTTTCAGAAAGATTGAGTCTCCTTTCTCTCCCCACATTGGGTAATCCAAGGAGTCCCAGGTAGGAGAGGCACTGGTAACACTGTAAGAACTCCTCTTATAATCTTCCTTGGGGCTGGATGGAAGGAAACCCCTAGGAGTCAACTGCTTGGGGTTACAAGGGCCATCATCAGTTTACCTAAAGGCCCCACTCCCCTGTAGTGCTAATGCCTCTTCAATAGCTAACTTGTCAGCAGAAACCTGAATCTGACTGTCTGTACTCAAATTCTCAATCTAGAGAGGTAATATTTTGCAAGCTACTTATTCTTCTCCGTTTCTGTTTCTGCACCTGTAAAATGGGATAAATGGCATAAAGCCCAAAGATTACTGAATTAATGCAAATAAACTCAGACTCTACACCTGGAATATGTGAACATTAGCTGTGATTACTATTATTATTAGGGTAGTCTAAATGTCTAATTTATTCTTATCATATAATTGTGTGTGTGTGTGTGTGTTTGGGGGGCGGGGTTCCTGTTGTTCAAGAAAGGGGATATTGTCTTACCCCTCCCCCACCGACTTAATTTTTTTTCAACAATTCTGTATCATTGCAAAGCTGGAAAGAAAATGCCCAGAAGTTCTCTTCTACTTGAAACAAAAATAAAAACAAAGACCCATCTAAATGTGTTGATGCCTATCCCTGCAGTAACAGGAAGCCTGCCTGAGTTGTCTACTTCTCCTGTGACCAGCTCAGGCCTGATACCTGGTACACATTGAATGTGTTCTGACTCACTGCCTGACTCAGAGAACACAGAAGTCTTCAAGGCCTCCTTGGCCAAAGAAGCAAGGGAAAAGAAATCTCTCAGCCCTTTGACCACAGAATGACTAGAACTCTGTCTTTAGAGATCAGGTGTGTTCAGGGTAGTTTGACCATAGATGGCATTCTTCTAGAGCAAGAGCAAAGTAGGTCATATCAGTATATGACTACATACCTGTTATAATATAGTTTGGAGCCACCTTACCTGATCCAGTGAAACTGTTCTATGTGTTTTCAGTGAGACATCTGTAAATACTAGGCAAGTCCTGCTTAAGGTTCTAGACCCAATGTACAGAGATGTTCCTATCCTCAGAGAAGCCATAAGCCCCCAAAGATGACCAGCCTATTATCAATCAAGTTGATGTTAAAGCATTGTCCTGCAGTTTGCAATACCCTCTGTTGAAAGCGTATAGTATAGACCAGGATGTTCAAGGGTAAAGAAGGATTAAGAGATTGTTTTTCAAGATCATATAGCTGGAATCTGACCTCATGTCTTGATCTGAGAGTCTCTTTTCTCTCTACTATGTAGATCTAACCTTCTATGAAATAAGATGTTAGCATTCTGTCTGAAGTCCACCCCACAGTTACCTGGCAATAGCCAGGTATGCTCCACCCCATGGTTACCTGGCAACAGCCAGGTAAGCCTGACCCACTATAAAATGGGCTGCTTGCCCCCTCCTCTCTCTCTTGCCTCTTACTCTTGCCTCTCTCTCTTGCCTCTTGCTCTCTTGCTGCTTCTCTCTCCCCATTCCCTTACCCCCTCTCTCCATATGGTCATGGCGGGCCTCTACTCTCTCCCTCTCTCTGCCTTTCTCTGCCTCTACTACCCTCTTAACCCCTCTCCTCGTGCTCTGAATAAACTCTATTCTATACTATATCACTGGGGGCTAGTAACTCAGGGGGAAGGAATGCCTTGGCATGGGCCCACTGAGGCACCCTCTCCCCCCATACCTTACTACATCCCCATAGAACATATCTTCTTTTACCTCTTTATCTTTTTAAGGGATATTTGTTGTCCTGACAAACTCTAATTCACTCCCTCTTGACAATGACATGGAAAAAAGAAACCTATTCTATGAGGTACTAGGCATGGATGTGTAAGTTGAAGATGGAAGAACAGAAGTGCTTCTCTGTTGTGTTGTCTGTCTGAAACTTGAAATCTAGAGGAAAGTAATAGTGCTACTGACAGGATACGTATTACACATAAGAGTTATAAATAGGAGTCCAGAGACGAGTGAAATCCAGTGTCTTATGGTACATCACAATCTCAAGGAGAAATAATATGAATGTCTGTGGCAGGGTGAAGGTACATGTGGCAGCTACTGATTGAGTTGCATGAAGTAAATGTGGCTTTGATTTTGAGAGGTGATCCAACTCTGCTAAGGGTGGGCTGGGATTAACACACAATAATAAAAGCAAGTAAAAGATGAGCCAGCTGCACATTACGAACATCTAACAACTTGAGAGGCTTACATTGCTGAAGGTGGGAGTGATCAGAGGGAGCAGAGAAACCTGCAGTGATCTCAGGGAAGAAGAATTCGAACAAGGGAAGGCATGGGACAAAGGATTCTGGGTAGGAGGGGGGGTCAAGATCAAAGGAAGCAAAAGAGGAAATACACCGTAAAACTTGTCTTCAGGTGCAGACTAATTGGAGAGGTCATTTGCTTTGATGACAGGTCAACATTGACATCTGAGAATAGGGAAGTTTGCTGTTTAGTCCCCTGCAGAAGGAAGGAGTTATAGGGAGGGGCACTATGAAGTCACAACTATCACAATTTTCTCCATAGCCATAGCCATGAATAGAGTCATCCCAAGCATTAGTGGAATTACCCACACCATGGGCAGAATCACAGTAACCAAAAAAATCACAACACTGTCAGACAGATTCCTCTTTGCTTTCGCTTTAGATCAGCCAAATTTCCCCATCGTCCAAAGCATCAAGGCCTCTGTTCCACAAAAGAGACCCAGCAGTGGCCACTAATCTCTGCATACTCTTCCCAGTGCCCAGCTCTACAGAACTCTCAATGAAGGAGAGCTCACCCACACATAGGCCATGAAGGGAACAGAGGTTTTTCTTGTGAAGCAGCCACTTCTCCCTGGTGGCAAAGCTGAGACACAAAGAAAGTTAAGGAATCTCAATGCAAGCCCAATTGATCTGAAAGGCTGAGCTCTGAACTACCGCATTTTAACACTGCTTCTAACATCAGTGGCTGGTGGCGTGCACTACTCTCTGTCTTAGATTATCATTTTCATTGCTTGGATCTGTCCAAACATAGAGGACCATGGGACATACAGAGATCTGGATAGCTATTGCATTAAACTAGATGGTTAGAACTCAGGGCACATGTAGATATTGTATCATAAAACAAAGAGGAATTACTGAGCATCTAGTATGTTTTAAGCATGGAACTAATATTACAAAGACATCAAGGAAGAGCATCATCTCTCTAGCCCATGTGGGAGTTAGTTTTTAAGCAAGTATATTTTACAGAGTAAAATGTTCAGGAGAAAAAAAAATCCTATATGCTATGAGACAGAATAACAGGGGTACCTATTATAGACAGGAAGGTCAGAGAAACCCCTTCCAAATGTCATTGCAGCTGAAATTTCAAAGATGAGTGGGGGCTAGCCACATGTAAGGAGGGTGAGGCCTAGGGAGGGAGGATTTCTGGTCAGAGCCCCAAAACAGGAAGAAAATGGGGATTTAGGGAAACACACACCTAGCCAAGACAGCCAGCTGGATGCTTCCAACACTTCCTGTTTGGGAAGGGAGGGTTCTGGAGACCCTGTGACCCACCCTCTGAATG
>JADRCD010217568.1:0-16800 GCA_019843815.1 Montemys delectorum | reverse complement strand
GAAGGACACTGGCCAGAAACACTGGGGGAAGGATCTTTCTCCCTTTTCTGGCTGTGAGAGGGAGGCCTCTGGTTGGGGAGGCTTTCTCAGAACTGGATCTCTTATCCTCCAGTGGGACAAACTTCCTCTGGAAGGAATGGAGCCAGGCTCAAGAAAGCTGACCAGTATTGTAAGGCCCAATGGAGAGGATGTTAGGAATAGTTCTCCAATGCAAGACCTGTCATTTTAAAGAAATGCATATGAAAATAGTTCGACATGACATGCATTTGCGGCCCTTTAATCCAGACTCTTCTTCCTCATCCCAAATTTAGTATTGTAAATCTTAGCATGGTTCTCTACATTTTACTAAGAATTATACCCCTGGCTACTAGCACAGCTGGCCACAGCGGCCCCCTCCCTACTCAGATTCTGGCAATAGTGACCCAGGACACTGGGACAATTTCAGAGCATGCAGAAATGATCCTGAGGGATCTTAAGTGATTCACATACAAGCCCCACACCAATCCTCTAACCGTGAGAGTCCTTACTCTGGAGGCAGGTGGGGTAAGTTATTTCCTGCCTCTTAGTGTAAAAGTCAAGATTTAAGACATCTGGAACAGGCCTTTCAGTAATAGTCCTTCCACTCTTTGCTTGATGGTTACTGATGTATAACTAAAGAACCATTCCTTTGAGTTGTTATGATGAATGACTTCAGGGTTAAAACATCCTGAAGAAGGAAAACATTTTAATCCAATTTGTCATTAACCCTTTGTTTGGGTAGAAAGTACCTCATCCCTACCCCTTGAGAATAGTCTGTGGAGGCTAAAGAAAGGAAGGCAGGCAAGATGCAGAAATGAAACAATCTGATGTCATTTATGTGTCACATCCTAGTCCCAGGAAAGCCATGGAGCTATCACATATGGCTTCCTATTGCAGCTTCAATTCTTCAAAGTTCTCTTCTGATCTAACAGCTTCCTATACCTCAATAGGGAATCGGGGGGGGGGGGGGGAAATGACACTGTGCTTGGGAAATGCCACCCTTGGAGAGCTTCCGAGAGAGTTGCTTTTGAGCATCTAGGCTTGTTGGGTAGAAGGAAGGTCATCACAGTCCATGGATGGCTCCAGTCAGTGGGATTTGGCTTCCCAATTCCTAGACAGAAGCCGTGCGTAGGTCCTCCTTGGGTAGGGCTGTTACTCAGCACTCATTGGCTTGCTTGCTTCTAAGAAATGCTCACTGTGCATTAGGAGAGGCAGCTTCTCAGGCACACTGAACTCAGGGTGGTAAAGAAGCTGAGAACCAGAGCCAAGGAGCTGACCTTGGATGGAGATGTACAGAGGCTGCCCAGATACTTCAGCAGGAGAGGAAGTCTTAGCATCCAGAAGAGACCCTGACCTGGCTCCCTGAGGCCCTGACCACTAAGTCTCAACCTGTGTCCCAGCTCTTATTTGTGAACTATACTCTAGTCCTCTCCTGGTGCAGGAACCTCATGCTTCAAGGCATAAGCCAAAGATGGTCTCCTGTGATGAAAAAGAAAAACTGTGGCACCAGGAATGCCAAGGTAATTACCCTTTTGTCCATCATCCTGATGCCTAGCATATATCAGACATCTAGGAAGTATCCAGTAAATAGTGCTGAGTAAATGAATACGTCATCTAGCTTCTGAAGACCAGTTCTTGCCTGGATAGACTTTTCTTGTCTCTTGTAGTCCAGCAAACATCTTCAGTCCTGTCCCTCTGATAGAACACCTAATCTGTAGTTCCCATAGCTCATGATGGCACTGTACTCTTCTCCCCTCAATCACTCTACTGGGACATTATTGCAGATCGATTGTCAAGAAGGATAACTTTTTGTTTGTTTGTTTGTTTGTTTGTTTAGCAGTTTCTGTTCTCTCCTCTACTGTAGTAGAAATAGTATCAGCACTATCAACAACTAATGAGATTTTTCCTATTAGTGATTAGAGGGAATTAGAAGCGTACCTTATTGTGGGATATAAGAGTTAGATGGCCAAACTCTTCATTAACTGTGCGTGACACCTCAGGCAGATTCACCGAACTTACCTTAGTGTTCCAGTTTCATAATTACAGCTAAGATATTTAAATTGCTCCAACAAGTACAGACTTTTGAATGTTTGCAAAGCATCATATGTTTTATCTTGTCTCTTGGCACGGCAGCATAATTAGTGTAGTGAAATCACTCTTAAGGACTCTGAACGGGATGATGTCTGATCCTTGGCATTTGCAAATCTTGAGTTCAAAGCTTTGTATCCTTTGACCTCTGCACAGGATGGCTTCTTGAAGGTGGAGCCAAAGATTTTCATGTACCATAATCAGATGAATCATAAAACACAAAGTCGTTCACATGGGATGATATGAAAAAAAAAAAAAAAGCCAAGGGGATTCACTTAGCCTTTAAAAATTAGACCGCCTGAGGGGGCAATCTCTAACACGCATGGTGGTCCGTGTTTGGGTTGTGTTCGTTTGACAGAAGCATCATCTTTGTTCCCCTAAGTGCTAGGCCTTTCGATTCTGAAAGGAATTACATGAGGGCGAAGTTCCGACTTTTAGTTGGGTCTTAATGAAGGAATGCAGCTTAAGGTCTTTTGGCTGCCTAGTTTCATGGATTTGCATCATAAGATATGATGAGAAAGCTGGTTTATTCTGTTACTGAAACATGAGGCTTTAAGAGGTACAGCAACTGGCCCAGGGAATCCCCAAAAATTCATTAGCCAAGATATGTGGCCACATCACTCACTCCCTGCTGCTTTTCCATCTGAAAGTGCCTTTGAACTTTTGACGGCAGCATCTGAACACGTGTTGCATCACCAGTTTCTCGGGCTTGCATTGAGTGGAAAGCATGTGATTTCATATGGAAAGAATTCTGGGCAAGAAGACAGTGAACCAAGGTTCTAATTGCAGCCCTTGTGAGAGAATTGCTTCCACATTCTGGCCCGTTTCCTAATGTTTACTTCAGAGCCTTGGTTGGGGAAGTTCTGTCTGCTCCAAGGACCAAATCACCTGGGTCTGTGCCTATGTAGGCACATCCTTGGACTTTCTGAAGACTTTTTGAATCAGGGTATGGTGGCATAGGCCAAGGAAACCACCACCAGAGACACCAGGGAACGGTTGCACACTCCAAATCAGTGCAACGACCGCAACCAGGGGGTAAAGTTGAGTGCTGGACGACCACGCAGAGATACCAGCTACCACCATCCAGTGCTATGAATATAATTAATAAAAAGCACAGCGTGAGCAACAACTAGGAGGAACAGAATCTCAGGCTCACTGCCTGTGGTTTCCATCCATCACCTAATGAGGATGCATTTCAGTTCATTCTACCAGGCACTGTAACTGTAAACTCATCCTAAAGTTCCCTTGAGCCAGAAGTCCCTAATAGTGGACAGAGAAGAGAATAAAGCCTCTTGCTCCAGTATGAGGCGAGAGGTAGTGGGGAGGTAGGGAGAGGGGGGGAGGAGAGAGAGAGAAAGAGAGAGAGAGAGAGAGAGAGAGAGAGAGAGAGAGAGAGAGAGAGAGAGAGACTATAAACAGCAGTCCTAGAATTATCCTCTAGCATTGCTCTATTATAGAGAAGAGCTGACACAGCAAAGTCCGGGGATGCTGTGTGTCTGCAGTGTGCTAATCACAGAGGCAGGCAGGCTAAATGCAAAGAGAACATTTGCACAAACAGCACCTGTACTGAGCACTCATGTGCTATTTTTAGCTCTTCTGTGAAGAGCAAAGGGACATTTGGAAAGTCTCCCGGCGGGGAGGGGTGCAGTTGGTTGGAAGATGGGGGTGTGTAGACACAGTTCATATGTCTGACTCTAATGCCCTATCAACCAAGCCATTACAACCTTGAAGAGTCTTTTATTTGGGATTTTTATTTTTTGGTGTTGGTTGAGGAAAGAGTGCTGACATAGAGGTGCAGGAACCAGGTACTAAGCAAAGTCATTCTTAACAGTCAGTGGGATGTTCGATTGCAGAACACATACTTAAAAGTTTACAGGATTTTGATTGTAGAAAACAGAAGTATGATTTGCTGCTTGGGGCTTATTTTTTGAGAGCTTAAACTAGAAATAAATGACAATATTTTTATTTTCTTTATTCTTTCCAGATGCTATGCATAATGTCCCAGGCGGGAATGTCAGCATTGCATCCATGGATACAGTAAATCATATGTTTTAGTGTTGGGTATGTGTTGTTAGGTTAGAATGGTTACAGCCTAGAACCTGGAAATCTTGATGGGTTTAGAAATAATACAGACTCATAATACCAGACCTTAGTTTCAAAAAAGGAATAATCTGAAGTCTTTAGGAAAAGTTCTTAATAGTAGGTACATAGAGAGGTTGCTGAGGGCATTGACTCATCACACATTCAGAAAAAAAAAATTGTAGTTTCCATAGCATGCCCATACCTGGAGTTTTTCATCAAAATTAACACAATCAATTTTATAAATGTTACAATGTCTTAGTTAGGGTTTCCGTTGCTCTGAAGAGACACCATGACCAAGGCAACTCTTATAAAAGACAACATTTAATTGAGGTTAGCTTATAGCTTCAGAGGTTCAGTCCATTATCATCAAGGCAGGAAGCACAGCAGCATCCAGGCAGGCATGGTGCAGGAGGAGCTGAGAGCTCTACGTCTTGTTCCAAAGGCACACAAGAGAAGACTGTCTGTCTCCAAGGTACCTAAGAGGGTCTCTAAGCCCTCCCCCACAGTGACACACCCACTCCAACAAGGCCACACCCACTCCAACAAGGCCACACCTCCTAATAGTACCACTCCCTGAGCCAAGCATATTCAAAACATCACAAACAATTTCATCTTCCAGGGAGATTCATAAAACATCAAGTCACTTTCTGATCTAATTGCACCTAGCAGTTAGAAAGTTGCTGCTGGTGCTGCTGTTCCTCTTGCTGCTCCTCCTGCTCCTCCTGCTGCTGCTGCTGCTGCTCCTCCTCCTCCTCCTCCTCCTCCTCCTCCTCCTCCTCCGCTCCACTTCCTCCTCCTCCTCCTTCACTTCCCACTCCTCCTCCTTCTCCCCTTTCTCATTTGCCACACAAGGAATGCTGGTTTGAATTGTAAAGGCATATCACATATAAGCAAGAGTTCTTTCCACTGTTCACATTTCCACAGCTGTCTCTATAGACAATTAGCACAGCACCTGCTAAATGTCACTGTCAAGTTTCTGTATTGTATCAGAGAACCTGCGGCTTCTAGAATTAGAGGAGTCTTCAGTGCCTTTCCCCATACCAGTTTTGTCTACCAGGTCTCTCCCCTGTGCCAAACGCCATCCTTTAGGGTCTCGACCTCAGCCAGCTGCTTCTTAATATGCTTGCCCATAAAGATTTAATAAGTTTGGTCAGGGCAAAGAGAAGAGGTGGGGAAATGGAGATGAATCACTACAGCCTAAATCCAGCTGTTTTCCCCTCTCTGCTTCTGACCATTGTGACTCTTTCAAGTTCTGCTTTTTATTAGCTTGAAACCTATACAATTTTCATTTTTTGTGGATCTAAATAGTCAAAGGTTATCAACTTAATAAGGTTCAACCTAACAGCTTTGACTTGATGATGTACCCTGCCGTTTGAAATGCACTTATAGCACCCCAGTTCTTTCTACACAGCTACCTACCCATCTTAATTAAAGTTCTTGTTTCAATGGGCTAGTTTGCCTTGGCTAATCCAAAAACTAATGTGTAGCTTGACCCCTCTGCTCAACCACCATCACCAAAATGCGTTGTGGTTTTTGAAGCTTTAGTACTAGTCAACATTGAGAAGCAATGAGCTTTTCTCTCATTCAGTAACTCATTCAGAGATGGGTGTTGTCCTAAACACTGTGTGAATGGCATGCAAGGGGAAAAAAAATCAAACTTAATGGCAATGACAAAAGGGCAAATGGGCAAAACTGAGCACAATGCAATTTAAAAGCACAATGGGCACTGTATTTAGCAGATTAGCTGTTATATTCCTGTGACAAACGTAGGCATCCTTCCCAAACATTTGAGCTGCTCAATAAGTAGCTGGTGGATCCAAAAAGGACATTTTTAAGGATCCCAGAAGGGGAACCATTATGCTGGAGACAGGATCTCTAGTCTTTTTTCTCAAGCTACATCTCAGAAAAAGATAGGGAGTCCTTGGTGCAAAACCAACTCCAGTCGAAGGCTTTCTGGTCTTTTCAATCTGTGCACTAGGTCTCCAACAATCACATTAATAATCCGAGGCTTGCATGTCTAAGTTCCTCACTCTCTGTTCCCTCCCTAAGGACTCTAAAAATGACCAAAATGAGAAAGTAGGAAAGCTGGAACCTTTTCCCTCCATCCTGGTTTCACCTCATTATGTTACACCCCGCCAGCTTGTGCAGGGCACCAATCAGCTCCCCTACCCTGAGGGCTGTTATCCCAAGAAATTCCAGCAAGCCCTGGAACAAAGACTGGCAGAAAATAAAATTCCCTGGCTGGCCTGAACATCATAGAGATTAGCCAGGGAAGGTTGTGAAAGTTGTTTTGAAATGCTACGAATATTTTATCTCCTGACCCTCACCTCCACGACATCCCTCCACCAAACCGCTTCACACAGCATCCTTACAAACGGAAGCATGACCTTTAGATTGAGCCGTTCTCTGTCGCAATGCGCTGGAATATGTTTCAACATGGTAACTTGAGATCTATTTACTAAACTGTTTGGCACACTCAGCATGTCCTGGGGGAATTGTTGGCAGGACCTGCCGTGTGTTTTTCACTCCTCCGTGATGCATTACCAGACATAAGGTCATCTCAGTCTAGCAGAGATGGGTGCTGCACAGGGCTCATTACCTCGCAGCAAGCCAGCCAGATGAGGCCGTGGGATGTTTTCTCTTCATCATTCAAGCTTGAAAGGAAATTGTCAGCCTCCACTTGCTCTTGAAACAATGAAAATTTAGGTGACAGTGCTCTCATTAGCTCGGTGGAAATGAAGGATTCTAAGTAAAGATGCCCCTCCCCCACTCCCCAGGGTTCGTTGCGGCACACTAACAACTCTACCCCAAGCCCCAACCCCCAGGCCAAGCTTGTAGCCACACCATAGCATTGGCCTCAGCCTTTGAGGAAGTGGGTGACACACTTACTTCTTTAGGAAGAGATTTTTGTGATACAAAGATTCTCAGCTGGAAAGACGGGTACAATTGAGATGCACTCTGGCTCCTCTCTGCTGGAAATGGGTACACTTAAACTGTTCATTTATGACTTAAAAGCATTCATATTATCATCAAGCAAGGGTTTCATTAGGCTGGTAAATACTCTCCCCAGGAGAAATGCAAGCAAAATCGTCAAATGTATACCTATGCCTTACACTTACATGGCATCTTCTAATCTAGAAAAGCTTGTTGAGTATTTGATGAACCAAACAGATAACATGCAGAATTAAGGAAGAGCAGATAATTGCTCATGTTCGTCTAGCAATCTATTCTATGATGCACACATGCATTTCTCCCTTGAGCCTGGAACAGCCATGTTTAATTGTCAAGATCAGTACTTAGGCTCTGAGAGCTCTAGTTTTGTTGTTTGTTTGTTTTGCTTAATAGTTTTTCACATGGCAGTCAATATCAGATAATATTGAAGGCGTCCTTAAATAATCGTCTGGAAACACTATGCTTTTTATTGAAAACACATCCTTGAGTGTTAAAATTTCAGAAAAAAATTAGTGATTCAAATGAGTGTTTTAGTCTCTGCTTTTTATAAGAGCTTAAAAGCAGTAGGGCTAAAAGTTACCTAATCTGCAATTCTGGTGAGTGGAGACTAGGTAGGACCAATCATGGCTTTATGAAGGGAACTGGCTTTGAAACCTAGGGGCCGGACTATCCTCTACCACCTTTTTACATTTTCTACTGCATCCCATCTCCTCTTACACTTCCGCACACCCCAAAGCCTCCTGACACCTAGGGCTCTCCTCTTACACTTCCTCGCCATTTTTTTTAGAAGGAACTTTGAAGATTGTGCCATCGATTTTAATCCATATTTTGCTTCCTTTTAGTCAGAAGGGGAAGATAATGGTGAGAGATGCTCTATTGAAAACATGCCTACTGGAAGAAAGTCTCCAGATATCAATCACTGGCTCTTCCACTAGGCATTTCCACTCAAATGCAGGCTTCTTCCCATCTCAAGATTTGGCTCAGATGCTCAACAGTGACTCCCTACTTCTCTTGCAGATACCTCCTTTTTTTGTTGCTTGTTTGGGACATTAAGATTGAACCTATGGCCTTGAACATGATCAACATATGCTCTGTTCAGACAGGGTTCTCTAGAGGATCAGAGCTGATAGGAAACACACACACACACACACACACACACACACACACACACACACACACACGGCTAGTTCCAGGAATGTCCCTGGCCAGGGTGCCAGCCAGAAGCTCCATGAAGATCTCATATCTGAGTGAATTTGTCAGTTTAGATTTCAGTGAAAGGTTTTGTATGGAAATAAAGGTAAAAGCACAAACATGGAGCTCTGGCTTTCCTTCCAGGAGCCAGTCAGTGCTTGGAACAGCAGGGCTTGGTTTCTCTCTTCTCTCTGCCTAGATTTATTTTCTTTGATCCAGTGACACCTGTATTTAATGGAGTTGGTGGCCGTTGAGTCTCTAAGAGGAAGAGTGTGGGGTTGCTCATTTCTCTTCTTACTAGAACAAATTCTATCTAACATGCCCTTGATTTGAGTATGGCTCTAACACCACAGTTTTCTATTTTAAGCTAGTTGGCCTATTTGGTGGCAGCCATAATGTGATTAATGTATTTCTCTACTTCCAAAGAATGTCCACTTGGCCTTAATTTTCTATTTAATTGGATCTGAAATACAGCCCAGGTTTTATTATTATTATTATGGCGAAATATACATAACACAACTTACCCCTTTAATCATCTAAAGCTACAAATCAGTGGCGATAAATTCATTCACGATGTTGTACAATCACAGATACCTGCCTCCACAATTTTTATTTTACCAAATAGAAGTCAGTGAATAACTGCCATTCCCACTGTCTTCCAATTCCTTCTCTGCTGCCCACCAGCAGCCTCTATTCTGCTTTCTGGTTCTGTGAATCTGACATTTTTAGATCCATGAAATAAATACAATCAATTAAACGGTGTTTGTTCTTTTGCCTCTAGCATAAAGTCCATTGGCATTTTTCTGCTTACGTCGTAGCCTGGTCACTTTTGTCATGCCACTGTTGGAATGTGATGTCCTGGTGTAGAGTGAAAGAAGGAGATAATGGGGCTCAATGACTTTACAGGAACTGTCTGAGGGAGGCTTTGGGACTACGGGACTATTAGGTCCACAGCTTTTCAGAAGTAAAAACAGGACAGGACTGGACAGAGGCCATGTTTATATATGCATAGCTGAAGATAACGATAGTGTCAGTGTTGGACAGCTGTAGTCCCTACAACTGTCTTGATGAGGAGGAAAACTTGGAAAAGGAAAAAAGGTGTAGCTCCATCAGATACAGAGGTCATCAAACTCTTTGTTTCCTACCGTCACTTTCCCTTCTTCCCAGGCATGACTGGTTGCTTCGGAACTCCTGATCCCTCCGTGGCAGCATCTGCCTTTGCTTTCTCATGCTGCTTGTCATCTACATAGCAGGAAGGGAGTGTGGCCATGGAGACCTCAGGAAGAGCAGCCTAAGGGAAGCAGCTTGTGGCCAGTGGGAGATGACAAAGTCATCTCCCAGCCTGTGCAAGCCCTCCATCCTGCTATTGCTAAACATCAGCCCCAGGGCCAGAGGCAAGAATGCAGGAGGAAGCCTTGAAAGGCTGCAGGGATGAAAGCATGGTGCTCACCACGAGCTGCCCTGAGGTTATGGGCTGTTGTAGCTGCTCATGGGCTAAGACAAGGAAACAGGACATTGAGATTTGTAAAGTCCTGGTACTTCCTTTAGGGACCAAGTAAAGCTTCTCAACAGGTACTGGGGCAGCAGGAAGTTGGAAGCTTAACAAAAGCATTAAACCTGTGATTGGGCTGAGAGAAAGAAATCTCCCCCAAAACTCCTAACTTGTGGATTTCATGTTACATAACAACACTTAACATTACGGATGGGAGCTACTAAGAACTGGTGGAAAATTGGGGGAGGGGCCAAATGATTTTTATGGAAAGCAAAGGAATTATGAAAAGCACATGGCAAGCCTTGTTATTTTTTCTTATAATATGTTCCAAACCCAAACAAACTCAAAAAAAAAAAAAAAAAAAACTACATGCGCAAACCTTAAACCATTTTGTAAATCCCACCCTAGATTTCACATTTCTCCAGTGAGGCTCACATTCCTTTATTCAGATTCCAAAAGTAGAGATAATTTGTTCCAGATGTTTCCAAAGCCGACCAGAAGAAGGGCCTAATGATTTTTCCAGAGCTGGAGAAACTGTGAAATCCTCAGCACTCTAATGGAGCATTCAGAGTGAAAGGAAAAGTGAGTGAGGAGAGGGGGCAGAGGAGGGTTGATGATCTATTTGTTTACATTGTTACAGCCATGGCTCCTGGACAAGGTCTGCAGAGGCATGTGGATTGCCAATGTCTTGTTTCCTTTGCCAAGGTGGCGTTCATTTTGTTATGAAGCAGATTGTGATGGGGAAAAAAATGGCCATATAATTATACATGTTACAAGATGGGTGAGGGAGCTGATTTCAAAGAGACTTGACTTGGGGTCCCTGAGAAATGATGAGCAGGCATGAGCATCAGCTGCTGCACCCAAGCCTGTGTCATATGCCCCTCCTTCATCACCAAGTTTGACAAAGTCATCAGTTTGTGTATTATTCCCTCTGCTAAAGGAGCAGGCTTCATCTCAACGATGTCTCCACTAAGAAGAATGCTTAGGCTCTGGGTGCCAGAGCTAGAAGAGAATGACAACAGGAGCAGCCTCTAGGGATGGCCAACATTCATAGAACTGGCAGGAAAAGGGACTTGAATTTTTTATCCAAATTATTGCATTCAGCCTCTCCCAGACTGAGATGTTTGCCTACTCGTTTAAAACATATATATCATGTGTTCACTGCGAGAGGCTATGCTCCTGAAGCTCTAGAAGCAGATATTCCTCTTCTATGTAACTCCCACAGTACTGGATCAACAATAAATGTTGATTTAGGAGGAAAAAAACATAGGCTAGGACACACAATGCTCTTTAGCTAATTAAATTTTCAGGCTGCTATTTAAAAAGCAAATTCAACTACAGAATAGTCATTTTAAAGCACAAGATATCATTGTTACTGATTAGAGTAACCTCCAATACATGTTAGAAACATCATCATTACAATGCTCATCACTTACCAAGATTAGACTGTGAGCTGTATAGAGTGGTAAGTGACTTACATGGTATAATAGTTAGCTATGGCTGATAACTTGACACAAGCTAGAGTCACCTGGGAAGAGGGAACCTCAACTGAAAAATCGCAGCGATCAGTTTGGTCTGTGGCTATGCTTGTGAGGCATTTTCTTCGTTCCTAATTGTTTTAGGAGGGCTATCCCACTGTTGGCAGTGGGATTCCTAGGCAAATGAGCCTTGGCTATATAAGAAAGGTGGCTGAGCAACCCAGGGGGAGCAAGCCAACAAGCAACATTCCTCTATGGTCTGTTTCAGTTTCGGCCTTGGCTCTCTTGATGATAGACAGTAGCCTATGCGCCAAATACAACTTTTTCCTCCCTCAAGTTGCTTGTGGTCAGTATTTTATCACAGCAACAAAGAAGCAGAGAAGACCAAGCATATGTAATGCTCCCTAATCTCGAAAGCAATTCTGCAAAGAGAAAAGCATGATCTCATTTTACGAGTGAGCAAACGAAGGTTCAAAGAATTGTCACTTTGGATTTCGGGGACCAAATGTGAGTCAGAGCAGCTCAGCTTACGATTCCTGGTGTATGAGCTGAGATCACTACACAAGCATGAGGGGCTGGTACCAGTTTGTTCAGGGATGCCAGGAAGGCACGTGCAAGATAGTAACAAGTGTTTATGTTGCATCAAGACAGAGTTTGTTTTTCGTTTTAACCATATTGCTGAACCTTATCTCCTGGACTTGGAGATTATGAAATTGTTCACAGTAAAAAGATACATGTGGCCAGGAGTAATGAAATACTAGTTTTGAGGCTGAAAGCATGTGATCTTCTGCCTGGAGGCTGAAGAAATGTATCTGTGTATGTATGAGAGATGATAATGCATGACTGGCTGTTGTGTGAAATATATAAAAGGCACCAACCACCACATGCTAACTCTGGCTACTCTCTGACCCCTTTTGTCCTGCTGCCTCCATAGCTAGCCCCATGCAGGGACCACCCATCTCCCAGTTCTCTGACCTGTAGCTCCAAAATCTCTCCAACAAGTTCACTTAGTTCCCAAACTCAGCCCCATGCTCCCAAATTCGCACGGCCTTTTGGCATGCACTTCTCGCAAACCCACGATTTGCTGAGGCACCTTTCTCTCTGGAACCCAGTTGAGTCACTACATGAAGGAAAACACCATACAAACTTAGTTCAGAATCAACAGGTAACTTAATCATTGGGCACAGCAGCTAGTATCCTAAATTTGTAAGCTATACTAAATGTAACTCCTCTGATGGAGTACCCTGGTAGGCCGATCATCTAAACCAGAGGCCTCTTGTTAGCTACATATTGTCCTCCAAGCTCTCCCTGTCAAAAAGCAAGACACATCTTCCTGCCTCACCTCTTCCCCGATGCGACCTGGAAGTCCCACATACTCCTCGCCCAGTGATTGGTCCCCTGAAATCTTTATTCATTAGGAGAAGGTTCTGCCACAATTAGCAATATCTATGTAGGGGTGTCTATAAAATTTGAGCCATGACCTCAGCCATTGAATGGTAGAGAGTGGTCTTCTATAAGGTAGAAGAGAGTGGTCTACTAAGGTAGGATGCCAGTTCTCTCTAAGCAGGACACAGAAGCACAATACAGTCCTCATGAATGAATACACTTATACTCTTTTCAAACTCTTTACTTATGTGGTCAAGTCTTTACTGTCCCAACAATAACCCCAGTTATCCCAGCCTTCTCACCCTGAAGGCCTTCCCATTGCTAACTTCTCATGCTGAAGAGAGAATTGACTTTGAAGTAAGATCTCAGGTGAAGTTTATCATAGCCCTTTACTTGATAGCAAAGCTATCCTCAAGTCTCTATTTCTAAAGATAAACATTTGGCTTAATGTCTGCCTTGCTGAACTTCTGTCACTGTCATGAGGACGTAATTACACACACCGCAAACCCCAACCATAAATGTTCCATGCACTGCAAGAAGTATACGGTCAAAAGAAATTATGGCATATCTTAAATCCCAGGGAACATGAGGAGATTCATAATGTGCTGGCTGGTTTTATGTCAACTTGACAAAGACTAGAGTTATTTGAGACACAAGAACCTCAATTGAGAAAATTTCCCTTCCAGACTGGCTTGTAGGCAAGCCGGTGATGCATTTTCTTGATTGATTGATGTAGGAGACCAAATCACTGTGTGTGGTGCTACCCTTGAACTGGTGGTAAGAACTTAATGGTACAAGAAAGCAGACTGGGCATGGAAAGCAAACCAGCAAATGGCTTGTAATATTTACTTGTAAATATTTCTGTATCCAAAATCTCATTAAACCTATATGCTATAGCTTTATCCCTTGTCAACGTAGGTAAACGTTTAAAGTACAACTAACAATCATATCTCGATAGCTGAACAGTCAGACCAAATAAGGTAAAAGAAGGAGCCAAATTAATTTTCTTCTCCTCATTGACCTTTCCCATCTCTAGTAATACATTAAGAGTTCATAGTTTCTCAAGTCACTTTTAGGTTTTTTTGAAGAAACTATTTTTTTAAGTTTTCATACAAGTATATATTATATGTTAAGCATATTGGTCCTCTAGCATCCCTAGCCCCCTCTCTTCATCATTCTCCATTCCTATTTGTCCCCTTTGCTCCCAGGAAAGTTTCCCTTCTACCTTCCCATTATACATGTACACATGTATACATGACTTTATGCAGCTCCATAAAATCTAGAAGCAAGAAGTGACCAAATGTATAGCATGCTTCTTCCTGCAACTCGTCCAATGACTTCACAGACTTGTTGAGACAAAGCTGTTTGGAATATGCACCATATTTTATACCCATTGCTCTGCTGTGAGACGCTTCTGTTGGCTTAAATCTTTAGCTATTGTGAAGAGTCCAGCAATAATAAGCACTGTACAAGTGTCTCTGTAGTCCACTCACTTGGAGATCCTGGGATAAACACTCAGGAGGGCTATAGCTGGATCTTATGGGAGATTTTTTTTTATTGTCTGACAAACCTCCATACTTACTTCCACAGTGGCTAGACTAGTTTATATTCTCACCTGTAGTGGACAAGTTTCTTTTGTGACATTAATGACAGAGGTTGGGTTTTTTTTTTCTTTCTCTTGATCTTTTCTTTCTCTTTTTACAATAATTTCCCATATATACTCTTGGCATACAGACCACTCTCACTTTCTGTCTCCCTATTTCCCCTGCATACCCTCCTACGTTTCTACAAATCCTTCTTTCACATTTGTGGCTATTCATTTATTTGGGAACCCACCAAGATGACTCAGAGCCGTCTGTGTTACTAAATGTTTGAAGGCTGACCATTGGAGCATGGCAGGCTCAGTAGAAGGTCTAAGACAAAAGACAGTGACTCATCCTCTTTCAGAGTCTATAAATAGCCAATATTTCTGAGGCAAAGTTGGGGACCATGAGCCCATCCTCCCTCCTTGGCTGATTGCTCGGCCTGTAGCAAAAAGAACTCTCTCTCTCTCTCTCTCTCTCTCTCTCTCTCTCTCTCTCTCTCTCTCTCTCTCTCTGTCTCTCTCTGTCTCTCTCTCTCCTCTCTCTCTCTCTCTCAATGTGTTCTTAATTTGCATTTCTATGACAGCTAGTATCTTATCTTCATTTTTGTTGATGTGATAAAATACCCTAACAGAGTCAAGGGAGAATGTTTTTATTTGGTTCATAATTCCAGGTTACAGTCTGTTATTGTGGGCAAGTCTGGGCAGCTGCCACCCACACTCACAATGGGTCTTCCTACATCAACTAAATCAAGGAAAATCTCTTACAGTCAGGTAGATAGGCCAAGGTGATCTAAATAATTCCTCATGGATGCTACCTACACTATATCCAGGCAACAGTCAAAACTAATCCTCAGAACTAGTGAAATTGAAGTTTTTCATATGTTTCTTGGTCATTTATGGGTCCTATTTTGAGAAGTGTCTGTTTACTTCATCATCCTGTTATTGAGTGAGTAGACTTTTGAGTTCTCTATGTATTCTAATATTAGCCCTCTGTCAGACACATAGTGAGCCAAGGCTTCCTGTCATTTTGTAGTCTCTCTTCACTCAGTTCACTGCTCCTCTCCTGTGCAGCAGCTTTTTAATTTCGTGAGTTCTCATTTGCAGTTACTGGCTGCTTGGCCTTGTCCTGAGAGACTGGAGACCTGTTCAGAAAGCCCTTGCTTAGGCTTATTTCTTGGAAAGAATTTTTTTTCTTTAATTTCTCTTTTTATTCTAATAGTTTCAGAGTTTTGTGTCTTTGATTTAAGGTCTTTGATTGATTTTTACTTTATTTTTGTGCAAGCTGCAGGTATCCAGTTCTCCTCAGCACCGTTAGCTAAAGTGGCTGCTGTTTCTCCAACCTCTGTCAAAAATCAAGCAGCTATAGCTACTTAAGTTTATATCTGGCCCTCTTTTCTAATCCATTGGTCTAGATTCCATTGGACCAGTATTGTGTCGTTTTTGTTACAACAGTTCTAAAATATACTTTGGAATGAAGCATAATGATGTTCCTAGCATTTCTCCTCATTTTGGTAAAGATTGCTTCATTTTTCAGAGCTTTTTGTCTTACGATATAAATTTTAGGACCGTTTTTTCCTAGTTCTGTGAAGGACATCACTGGAGTTCTGTTGGGGTCGCATTGAATCTATAGGTCATTTTTGGTAACATAGCCATTCTCACAGCATCATTCTGGCCTCTCCATGAGCACAGAACTTCTGATGTCTTCTTCTGTTATTTAGCATCTAAAAGTTTTCACTGCAGGAAAATTTTCACCTCCTTGGGTAGGTTTATTTACAATCAGTTTTTGAAGGTATTGTGAATGTTATTTTCAAAGTCATTTTAAAAGCACAGAAAATTCTAAGTAGCAGAAACCTTGTTTGGTTTCTAGAGGTAGTGAGAAAATATGTACATACTAAATATGTGTATATTTAAAAAGAAAATTCCTTCAGTGTTCCAATCTTTGCCATTTTATATATTCACAAAGACTAAGGTGAGATACCTGCACACACACCATTCAACTTGAGTGACCCTCAGCACCCTCACATTCACAGTTCACCTATTTCCCTCCATCAAAACCACAAAATATTTTTGTTGTTGTGGCTTTCTGGAATATTTTTGTTACATTAATATCCTTTATCTGTAAATGTGAAGTGACGGTTTCTAGTAATTAGGACTCAGGGCAAGTTTGGAACCAAACTGCAGACGGTAGAAGAGATTAGGACAAAAAGCATCACCTGTACTCTGAGAGGCAGCCTTGTGCAGATGAAGGATTTAATCCTCTGTAGAGGATAAATTGCAACCTTTGACATTGGCACCCCTTCCCCCTTCTACCAAACCAGCTCCTTTAAAGTTAAGCTCTACTGTAACATTCAAATCAATTGGTATGGTAGATTTTATCTGTTTTCATCTGCTGTAATTCTTTGGCCATTAATTCTGACTTTCAAATGTAGAATCCATGCTCATTAATGACAGAGGATCTGGAAGAGTACAAACTTCCTTCAGGAGACCTCCAAGATGGCAGAAGGGAGAAAATAAGACAAATACCCCTA
>JADRCD010217566.1:25454-43162 GCA_019843815.1 Montemys delectorum | reverse complement strand
AGAGAGAGAGAGAGAGAGAGAGAGAGAGAGAGAGAGAGAGAGAGAGAAAGTGAAATCACAGGGAAGTTTAAAGAGCTAGGAGGTGTGGGAGGGAAATTTGAGGAGGATATTATAGTAAACCAAATGCACTGGATTTATGAAATTATCAATGAACAAAGTTAAGCAGAAAAATTCAGGCATTTTTTGAGTCAATTTTGGTGTCACTTTTGTCTCTGAGAGTCATCAGAACTACTCAACATTTGACCTTACAAAGCATTAACTTGGTTTAAGATCCAATAAGCCAAGAATAAGTTGGAAGTTCAGTGAGGTCTAAATATGAGTAACAGCCATGCCTGGAAGATCAACTGAAGTTCAAAGCAAAGGTTATTTCACTGGCCAAAGATTCAGAAACTGCATGGATATGGGATAGATTTCAATGCACATACATGATCCTATAAATTTCAAACTCCTTTAGCCAGTTGTTCTCATGCTAAAAACCATTGCTTATGCCTCCGTATTTTCAGAAAAATCTATCATTTGGGCAAATTTTCAGAATATAGCCTTTGTCTCATATAGATCTCTCTGGTGCATGATACATCTAATGTCTTAATTATCATATTTATAGTGATCATTTCCAAGGGAATGCTAGGGTAAACCTTAAAGCTCAGCACATAAGAATTTCATGTGAAATTGGAAAATGATGGTCTAATCCCCTACTGGTCAGGGTATTGGCTGCAAGTATGCTGGTAGTGAATATGCGGCATTGGTCACATTCAAAATATTAATGTATTAATTTTGCTTTTCTTTGTCTGAATTTGAGTAAAATTTTATTCCTTGAGCTTTTCTTAAAACCAAAATTTTACTTTTTCTTTGGGAACTTATTGTGGTATGGCCAAAGGCACTCTACCACAGCTCTCAATCTTTCATGATTGCTCTTTGAGTCATAATTAAAAGTTAGCAGTAAAATGCCAAATAAATTTAGAAAACTGTTATCCATTAGGCTCAGGTTCCAAGAGAAATATATTTTTGGTTTATAATATGTAGGTCATTTAAAAAATGGGAAAGAAAGAAAGAAGCTTTTGGCTGTAGCTCATTTTTATTTTATGGAACAAATGCCTCAGCACTTATATTTCACCGAACTTTTAATTAAATCATGCATAGAGTTTTACATAACTATTAATAAGTTCAAGTTTTTTCTATGAAATATTTTTATACTTCTATACTTGCATACAGTTGCTAAAACGTCAACTGTAATATGTTTGCTAAGATAACCTTTGATGTAATGAACATAACCTTGACTAGCCTAATTTTATGCTTAAATTTGACTCGCTCTTGAATGGCAATCAACTTTACTTTCCATGCCTAATTGCAATAATCTAAACTCTTCTACCTGAATTACAGAGATCCTTATAGCCTAGAATTCAGTCAGTATATATTCAGTTGACAAAAATAAAACCAGCTTAAGGAATAAGAAAAGGAAGAATGAGAAGAAATGGGGAGGAGGAAAAGAATTTAAGAGTTAGATGAATGACATCAGGTACAAGTTGATCCAGGACTTTAAGCAGTTCTGTGTCATCTTGTCAATGTCCCTCATTCCCCAACTTGGAAGATGGTAAATCACATATTATATATTATTAGAAAAATTATATTTATAGGATTATGGGTGACAAAGACTTCCCAATAGGATATAGAGAAAGTTACCAATAAGGGAAGATAGCTTAGTCGGTAAAGTGCTTGCCACACACATGTGAGAACTTGAGTTTGGATCTCCAAAGCCCATGTAAAGCTGACAGGACTTCTACAATGAAAGAGACAGAGTCAAGCTAATGCACCAGTGAGTTTGAGGCACATAGTAGTTAACAAGACAACCATTTCAATCAAGGTGGGAAATATGAACCCATATCTGACTTGTCTTCTGGCTTGTCCAATTATTCTATGGTACTTGTGCACATGTACATGTACACTTTACCACACACACACACACACACACACACACACACACACACACACACACAAAGGTAAAAATGGTAACAATTAGAGACTCTAAGTGAATATATTAGAGGAAATCCTAAAGACCTCAAAACTAGTATTGTGACCAAATGTGTGGTCTAGTTAACATAACACTTTCAGTAGTTTAAATTTACTCTGCTCAAGTTACTATTGTACTCAAAGGTATCCCTGCTCAGTGGATTTTTTCCTCCACTATTACTTCTGATGGTTAAATTTTTCATCTTGTGCCTCTACAATCTGTAAAAGCTTATCATCTGACAGTTATAAACACAAGCAAGCATATGTCTCAGTGTATCCTATTTATTTTAAATAAGAGTTTGTTTAATTCTAGAAGTAATACACATCCTGATGCTTCAAATATCTGATAGCATCTGATCCAGTTATAGGGCCTCATCTAGATACAGTCAAACAGAAGTATGGGAAGGAGAAGGGAAATGTGACTTCTAGCTTCTCAGCTACTGCTCAGCAGCATTTTCCCAGTATGTGTGGAACAGGCAAGGTGATGTGGTAGACATCTGCAATGTTTGCTATTGTATTGGGTCAGATTCAGCTCTCACAAGCTGACTTTGGAGTTTGACAAGTGGTGATACTTCCTATCAACAGAAACAGCAGCATTATAACAACCCACACAGCCATTTTTTTTATTGTGAAGGCAAAACAAGGCATCAAAACCTGCAGAGCCTCAAACCCATTGTCTTATTTTATTTGGATTTTATTTTCTGTGTCTTGCATCTTACATCATTTTGTTATTTTGAAATGATGTAGGCACACAGCCCCAGGCTCAGGTTGCACAGCTGCTCATTAGACCATATTCATTATTATTCTGTGAAATATTTTATCACCATTAGTTAAAAGTAAATAGGAATGGGAAGCCCTGGCAGATATGGCAATGTGAGGTAACTACAAATGTCAAAACTTCAGTGTCAAGTTTAAACCATTAAAACAAAAGGTTTTGGTTATTTTAATTAAGGGTGAAAGAAAGTCTTTATGGACATCGATGTGTTCAAACTGATCTACAAACTGCCCAGTATGCACCTATATTCACATTTCACTTTGACATGTATAACTTTAAATATTTAGACATCTCCTTAAAAAATAATGACAGTTCAGTTAACATGTTTCTAAATGTTAAACCCGAAAGAAATAATATTTGTAGTATATACAATAAAAATGTTTGAATTTACTGTGCTTGGTTCTGTAAATGTGATAGTAAGCCATTGCATTTCCGAATATTGTTCAATATTCTCATGAAACAGGCTTAAATGTTCAAACAGTATCTTAATGAATGACAAATACAGAGATATGTGGCAATTCTGTGAAATTCTTTCCAGTGTTAAGACGGTGGCAAGTCAGATGCTAACCCTTACAAAGCTTTATACTTTTTCTTGCAGTTTCCAGTAAGAGTAGCATAACTCTCCTCACCCCAAACAACAAGCAAGCCAAGAGAACACAGAGCCCCACACTGATAATCTTTAATAATCTCTTTTCTATAAGAATTTTTCTCTAATTTTGTGAATAACTCTATTTTACTTTTGGTTAAGAATTCACATCAATTTATCACTGCTACATTTGCTAAACGTTCAGATTTTTCCATGGAAAGTAAAGAAAAATCTCAAGGTTGAATGGGAGGATAGCTGGGTGGCTATGGGAAGGATTATGGGGTGGGGTAAATATGTTCAAACATACTATTAAATTCTGAAAGTATTAGTAATATATTGTTAATTATAAAAGTACAGAATTAATCTGGTGTTTATCATCCATTAGTACAAATAAATTTCTATATTTCATTTTCAGTCAATATTGGATATCTCTTTCCCATTAGTTAACCATATTTATTCAAGATAACTATTAATTACATATGTATTTATTCATTTAATAGATTATTTTTGTCAAACCTCTCATGATCTAGTTCAGACATTGTTAGTTAAATTAGCTAAGGAGGATATGTAATTTTTTGTCCATAAATGATTGCATATATTTCTTCCCACACTGTTAAATCTTGGTAGTCGAAATGAAATCATATGTAACAATAACTCCAAAGATATTCAACACAAGTGCAGGTAAATGTGGCATAAGACAAATAGATAGTATATGGTATGTGTCCAGATTATAAAATAATATTTCAAGGAGTAAACCTAAAGTAATAGAAGTAGTAAGAATAAAAAACCAGATGGTATGCACACCACTTAGTAATTAGAGGACTGAAATAGGAAATTCCCAGGAGACAAACAAATAGAAAAAGAAGGCAAGGCTGAGAATAACAAAGAGAGAAGACTCGGTTGAGCATTATGGTGACAGAGATGAGGGTTGAAGGAGTTAGAAAAGGGCTGTGGAGCTGGTAAAATTCCCACCTGATTTATCTTGGGTCACAGCATGAGTGACCTTCAAGTTAGGACGTAGTGAAGTACTGTCTACTCCGTGATGTGTATGTGATGCTGAAAATAAGTTCCAGTAGAGAGAATACAAAAATGTATTGATTAGTGAAGAAATCACAATACGATTAGAGGGTAAATTGTTTTTGCATGGGAAAAGAGCTTGAGAAGGCAATTGTTGCAACTGAGAAAAATGGACTGACCACTGGCGCTTCTATTTTACCATGCTGCAAAAGTTGTAAAGAGGAATTAAGCACATGGTGTGGGAAGGTATACATTTTCTAGTTATTTCACTTAGCAAATATTAAAAAATACCCACTTAGGAGCAGAAATCTTATTTATTGTGCTACCTCTGCTACTCTTTGTTGTACTGTATTAATGAGAGCCCATCCTATGATAGGACTTGACTTGATGAACCTGCACATTCTCTAGTCAAGCTTTCAATAGAGCCGGTGGAACTGTCCTGCAAATGTTGCATTTAAGAAGATGTTTTCCATTCAACAGTGAAGGATTCCAAGAACATAAGTGATGGACATTTCATTTTGCCTGGTGTGAGTATATAAATAGCTATGTAACATAAACCTGGGCTTTCTAGAATAAACATGAGCTATCATAATAAAAATTAGGGAATAGTTTGGAAGGGAAATTTCTAGGCAAAAGTGATAGTAGAGAACCATGAAGAAAAATTTCCCGACATTTCACTTGGGACCATATTAATAACATTTAGTATTTAATAATAATTTCACATTGATTGATGAACAACATTTATATTGACTGGGAAAGAATAAACTAGTTTTCATGCCCAGTGTTGAAAATGTCCTTTTACTCTGTATCATTGTGCTGCTTCAAATAAAAGATAAGATGATCCAGTTATCTTAAAGAACAGTATGCCAAATACTTGGAAGTATTTTGGTGGTGTAAACTTAGAAAATACCTTAAGCCTATAAATCCCCAGCTGTTCCAACTTAATGTCAATATGGTGTTTGAAGGACAAAGCAAAGACAAGGGCTGAGATGATAGCACTTGTGTCTTTTTCTTGATTTCTCTTATGAAAGTGAGGAGACTGCATGCCTCAGCAAGAAGGTGAAAAATAGTATAAACACCTCTTCATCTACATACATGCCTTTCATTCTAGACATGAATCATCTGATTATTTGCTCCTTCATTCATAGGCCAAGGTGGAACAATGCAAATGTTCCCCTAACATTTTGCAATCAGGTCGCATCCAATTTACCTGTTATCTGCTGGATAATTAAATTCAACCACATGGAAACTAGGGATATACAGTGAAAGTGATGGGAGCTAACTGGTCCTTTCAACGTCTTAACTAATGGAAAGGATATGGCAAGCCAAGAGTTGCTGGTCATGAATCTGTCATCAAAAGACTCAGATGTCTCCCTTGTCATTTTGCTAAATTATCTTCAAATTCAGAGTTGCCATCTGTGAGGGTCACTCCTCCTTTACCTGACCACACAGTTACTTATTTCTCTCCTGTTTTCCCATTTGTGTTTCAAAGCATTACCTTCCTTTATTTCCACTGTCAAAGGCTGCCAACTCATTCTCATCGTGACATGAACTAGGAGGCACTCCATGATAAAAAATTCAAGAGAGAGGCAAAGTAAAACAGGTTTTATTTTTCAATTCCATTGAAATGGATATAAGCCTAGAGAAAAGTAGAAATGGCTGCTGACATTATTTGGATGAAAACAGTGGTTTTCAAGCATCTGATCCTAAAACCATTCATGCATCATTTACCCCCACAGGCTGGTCCTTCCTGGAGTTACAATCTGCATGCTAATCTATCATAGTCCTGTCATCAAGTTACCCATCATCTTGGTTCAGAATGTTGAAGCTATCTAGGGAATATCCACAGACTTGAGATTCTCCTTTTGTTATTGTGTGCTCAGTCACACAGCCGATCACTTTTAACTTTTGAACACCAGGATGGACTGAGAACTAGGTCTTAGCTGCCAGCTAGGGAAGACAGGAGCCTAAAGCCTCCTGCTCATTTGTGATTCTCTGATGAGCTCTAAGCTCACATCATAATAAAAGATGATCCATAATGAAATTTCTTATACCAGAAAATTTCTGTTTTTTTCTTTCCCAATAGTCTTTTAATTTCCCAAACTTATCCCAGTGGATTTCAAAAATTGCCTTTAGAGAGCTTACTCCTGAATATGTTATTCTAAATAGACTCTATCTACATTCCATCATGCTATAATAGGTTTTTAAAATTTATTTTTAATTAGATATTTTCTTTCTTTACATTTCAAATGATATCTCCTTTCTTGATTTCCCCTCCGGAAAAAATCAGAAAACAAAAAACCCTATTCCTTCCCCCTCCTCCTGCTCACCTGACTAATACAGAAGTAGAGGCTCACAGCCATCCATTGGACTGAGAACAGGGTCCCCAATGAAGGGACTTTGGAGCTGAAGGGTTTGCAGTCCCTTAGGAGGAACAACAATATGAACTAACTAGTACCCTCAGAGTTCCCAAGGACTAAACCACCAGCCAAAAAGAGTACACATGGTGGGACTCATGGCCAGAATAGTTTTTGATATTAAATCAAATTCTGAGCTAATTCTGTCTCTGTCTATCTGTCTGTCTCTCTCCTTTCTTCCCTCCCTCCCTTTCCTCTCCTGTTCTCCCCTTTCTTCTCTTTTCTCACTCTCTTTTACTCCCTTTCTATACTTTATCTTTATAATTTATATAGTATCACCCTCCAGATATTATTCTTTATATCCAAAATATCTCCTGTGACACTTCTAATAAAATCAGCAAATACACTGATAGTGAATACAAATTCTGAGCCTCAGTCTTGTGTGTTACTGTGTACCACATTCCTTTGCCTGAGTATTGCCAACATTTCAAATTTAGATAATCATTTATTGAAAAAATCGTAAGAGACTTTCTATTCCTTCACATCAAACAATGTCTTGTTTTGAAATAAGTATTGTAATTTTACTTAAGGTTAATTGTTCTCAGAGAGCCTCATCCCTAAGACAAATGGTTAAATTAATTCCCAAGCATTTCTGCATCCTTCTCTGTCTCCGTTTTCAAGGAAAATATATATACTAATCAACTTTAATGTGTGTTCCCAATTTCACTTTCAAGAAACATATGATATATATAGCTTACTGCCTGCATTTTCTTTTGGTTGTTTTGTTCTTACACTTTAAATTCAACTTCAAAGGTAAATGGGATTACTCAAACCTAATAGACCCTAACAATCTTTCCTTCAGTTTTTTCAGATTTGTTTCCTAATTACCATTTAAAATGATACATACATAGCTAGGTTGTAATCATAGCATCTATTGCTGCTATGTGCACCGGAATAAAGACAGATACACACAGTGAGCCAAAATTATATTTGCAAATTATTGTAGTAAATTGGATGTTTATTCACAGAAACATGTAATTGATGATCACTTGCTAGCAAGTTTGGACATGTTTCAAAGTGACTCCAATATGTTTTAGCCTTCAACTAAAGTAGAAATATCTATATTGCAAAACAAAAGTCATTCATGTTTTCCAAGCAACTATGACCCTCATCAAAATACTTTTTAACTTTTAAGGAGAAATTTACTTTATCTGCTGTGATAGTTAATGCACTCCCTGAGTGACTGGGATTCAATGAAAGAAAAGAGATTTTTAATTTCTGATCAAGAAAATTTGAAATTGTTGATAGTGTCTATTAGTAATTTGCATCCCTTTTAAAACTTCCCTCCCCCCCAGAATATTAGTTAAATATTTTCATAGATGGAAATGGAAATTCATTTGACATTTGGGAGTAGAATTTAGAAATAAGAAAAATATCTTTTATAATTTTTAGTTAGGTATTAGAAACTGGTTCTAACCACCTGGAACAAATAGGAGTTCATTGATAGAGTACTTCTGAGCTGATAAAAGTAGCCAGCTATCTAATGTACCTGGAAGAAACATAAGGACCTATGGTAAAGGTCCAAGGAACCACTACTAATGAATATGACTTAGGGGTTCTGTACTAAACAAGGGTTAACTGGTTTCAGCTTTCTAACAACCCATTCATTTGCACATTTCAAAGCAACACAATCAGTTTGCTTACCATAAATGATACCCTCATTATTTTTCCAAGGCCAAGTAGAGCAGTATAAAAAGAGGAAATAATTTTTCCATTAGCCATTCAATAAACAAAGGAATATACAAACAAAATTCTCTTATCTTTCATTGAATCCCAGAAACTCAGGAGTTTCATTAAATATCATAGCAGATAAAATGAGTCTCTCCTTAAAAGTTAAAATATGTTTCGATGGGGGTCATAGTTCCACAGGAAAACATGAATCAATCTTATTATTTGTACTCAAATGATAAATGACACTTTTAATGAATGAAGGATGCTCTTAACCTCTGAGCTATCTTTCCTGTACAATATTTACCTTTATTTAAATATTCTGTATGTATGTATGAGTGTGTGAGTGTACATGCATGTATGTGTGTGTGTTTGTGTGTGTATGGTGTTTATATGGGGTTGAGTGTATGCATGTGTGTGATATAGAAGCCAGAGATGTGGGATCTTCTTCAATTTCTATCTTATTTTTGAAACAGTATCTTTCACTGGATTTAAGGTGACAATCCAATGTGACTGGATGGTCAAAAGCCTCAGGGATCCTCTTACCAGAGCCTCACCAGTGAAGAAATCAAAGGCTTTTAACCATGAGGTTGGATTTTGTGTGGGTGCCAAGGATCTGAATTCAGCTTCTCAAGCTTATGCAGCAAGCATTTTACTGACTAGGCCATCATCCCAGACCTTTGGTCATGCAAAGACGACACTGGACACTGAAGATTTTGTCCCATGACTCAACATTGCATTTAGTTTAAAAATCTGTACTTGTTTATTTATGGATTTTTCCTCTTTAGGTTTTCAGACGTCAGTTGACCACCAGTGTTTTTGACCATGCAGACTAAAACTGCTTGTATAGGGGATTGGTGAGCAAACTTTGAATGAAATGCTCAAGCACCTGAAATGTTGGAGACCATACTCTAAAATGGTTAGAACAGGAGTTAGAAGAGGTTCTGATTTATTTAACATCTAAGCTACAATGTGGGATGATATGCCAATGGGAAAACGTGTGTGTTTGCCAATACTAGTGAATCATTTATTTCATCTTCTGTAAAGTATGAATCTAGCTAAGGCAATAGGTACTTGATTTATACATACTCCTGTAGATTCTTGAGAGTATACAAATCTTTAAAGGATTCAAGGCCTCTGTCTTCTTTAGAGATAAAAGACTTTATCTCTATTTTAGAAATTAATGAGACTCTTAAGACACTAGTAATCTCAATTTTCTGTGTGGACAACAATGTGGACACTAAAATTGACATATTTTTATGTAAAGTTTTTCTATTCTTTGATTTTAATAAACTTTAGAAACCAAAAAAAAAAATCCACTAGTAATCAGAATATTAAAACCTTCACTATCTACTGTTGTCCATGCCTCTTACTTTGCCTCTTCTAGTCCTTCCTTTCTTCTAACACTGTTAGAAGTGTCATCTGGCATCTTGAGAACATATTGCAATACACTTCCATTTCCTACAAAGTGGAATTTTAAGTTTCCTTTTACATGCTTACAATACCTATATGGTGGCATTGTGTACGCCTCAGCAGGCATGTGGAGGTCAGGGGACATATTTATAGAAGGAATTATTTTCCTCTCACTATGGAGCTCCTAGGTTGTCAACTGAGGTGACTAGACTTTGTGGCAAGCACATCTATCTACCGAGTCATCTCATGAGGAGTATATATGATACATTTATTTTTAAAATGTGAAAGAATATGTCTCTCATGCCTTTAATCCTAGCACTTGGGAGGCAGAGGCAGGCAGATTTCTGAGTTCAAGGCCAGCCTGATCTACAGAGTGAGTTCCAGGACAGTCAGAGCTATATGGAGAAACCTTGTCTTGGAAAACAAAACAAACAAACAAACAAACAAACAAAAAAGAATATGTCTATATGATAAAAGTAGTTATGATGCCAGCTAGGCTATTTCTTTGACAATCCATAAGTCTCTTTAACTCTTGTCTTTTCATAGCTCTATTCTGCAATATGGGTAAGGAGCTTTGAACCGTATAGTTCTTATCAATACTGAAGGCAGGGTTTTTCTAAAGGACTGAAATGCATTAAAAACAAAACTAGAATGATACCACGCAACTACTTTTCTCACACATGTTGTCACACTTTTGTATCAGTGTAGTTTTTGTTTTAAGTGACAAACAAAATGATGTCACCACACACACGCACAGTGTAAAGCCCATCTGGCAAGTCTTGCTTTCTCTCAGAATGCCTTGTTTCATGTTTCTCTAAACATGTAGAATGCTGTCATATAAATAATGCATGTAAGCCTTACATGTGCTTCTTTTCTTTGAGTCCTTGTTTCTGCAAGCCTTAGTGTCTTTTCACAAGTGTTTATGGATGTGTTTAAGGAAAACACAAAGCAAAGAGTTGTACTTCTTGTAGATTTTATGATACTAGTGCCCTCTAGCTCTTTGGCTATACTGAATGGGCCTTGTTGCCACTTGTTTCCTTCTCCAAGGAAAGAAACTGACCTTTCCTTTAAAGAACTATCATTTAAACCCAAGAAAACAAAAGCATTTCTTTCTCTGTGTTCTGGTTCAAAATCCTTCATTTCATAAAATAATAAGGTGGTGTTATTAAGTGGCCAACAGGTTCATGTGATCACTCATGATGCACCCTGTATTCACATTTCTGATCCCAATCCACAACACAGTCGTAGTGGCTCAGCACCTTATAGAACCCAAATACAAAGTTCTCTGTGGAACAGCAGTAGCTTGGGCATGCTTCGTATCACCACATGATCAGTGCCTAAGTGAACACTCCCCCACTATCAGAAAATCTTTTGTTTGTGTATCTCTTTTTAAACTTGATGTTTCATAAGTCACAGTCATATTCAAAGGTAAGGCAAGCTATGTCAGTGGGATCTACGAAGTGTCTCTTATTTACATCTATTCTGAAACACTGGGCTCATGAGAGGTAAGAGTCCATGTCAAGGATGGTGCTGTTAAGACAGCACTCTGTCTGTAGCTGAGCTTGTACCAAGCATATCCATGGGATCTGCAGTGTTTAGAACTCTTAGTTCTGAAGGTGACTCTTTTATCTTTGTTGTTTCCTGTGACCTTGGTATCTAGAGTACTCTGCACCTCCAGGAAGGGTGGTTTTGGTAAATGTATGCCCCTCGTTTCAGAAGGTGTTCTGTAAAGAAACTTTGTGTATGCAACTCTTTTTTTATGTTGGTGTTGTGCTCTCAGCAGACTGACCTTACCTCCTTGCTGCCCCTCTGAGGACATGATTTTCTATTCCAAGTACTGTACTTATCAGCTGAGTATTTAAGAGTACACGAAGCTGGTGAATCATTATGGTTGGAAGCACAGGAAAAGTTGCATGCCACACCTGCTAAAGCAACCTTAGTTAGTACTAAAAAGAATGGAGAAAGATATCTGTTTGATGCCCAAGTGTTACAGGATCTAGCCAATATCCTTGTTTTTCTTGGATAAGTTTGTTCTTTGGAAGTACTAGTTCTTTCCTAAGGAGTTGCTTGTGCATTGGAGGAGTCACCTGCAGTGACCTTGTTCCTGCTTCTGATTTCCCTGTTCACTTGAGCATCTGCTTTTGCTAAAGTGTTCCTGCTGATTGGGTGCAGACCTCCTGTTCTCAACTATTTTGCTTACTAAATCGACACACCACTGACTCTTGGTTCCATATACCTGCTGCATCTCCAGGACCTCAGCAAAATGGTGAACGACCTCTGCTCCAAACAGCTCTGTAACATTTCAACCATGGCTAAATTCAGTTTATGTTTCATCTTAGAGACCTCCTGCTTTTCACAATCACTGTAGGTTCCCATCTTTGTTTCAAGCTAGCAAACTGTCATGCATCCAGATGTGGTTTTCGAAAGACTATTCTATTTCTCTATAATTTCTTCCTTTTATTGTATCTATCTTTTCTCTGGAATTTTTAGCGATGCCCTCTGCCAAACTGGTTTCGACCTTAGTAGTGAGCAACTCAGTCATTATCATTGACCAAATGGTGCTAGGACTGACGGTGTACTATTCACCAAGGTTATAGTGAAAGTATATCAGCTTTATGTGACATCTTGCTGGATGACTGATGAGTTTCATAGCCTATACTGTGTGGCGATGGCAGTCTGTTTCCCACTCCACTATAAGTTTACAGATATGGAAGTGTGATAGTGTATATTCTGTTGTTGTAGGTAGGACATCTGATGTAGGAGGTGGAGAAGTAGATCAGGTGGATACAATTGTATTTGAAGGAAACTGGCTTCTTGCAGCAAAAGATGGCAAGAAGTTATTTACTGCATTCTCTTGGGATTCGAATATCTGTATTTGTTCTTACATTTTTCCACCCTCCTGCACAGGAATGGTCTTTTAGTGGATCTATGACAAGCTCACTCTCTGTTTGGAACTCTGCTTGGGAACTCTCTAGCCTCATTAGTTTATCCTTTATGGGGTTGGGTGAAGATTCTTTCATGGGCACAGGCTGCTTCTCGTTTTCCATTGACCTTAGGTTTGCTTCCTCTGCCCCATTGATTAGCAATAAGTATATGTCTAGCTTCTATTTGATCTTCATTGGATTTGTATATTTGAATTTTTTTTCCTATTTAGTAGGTCTTTGCCCATTCATTATCCTCTTTTTCTTGTGGCATTTTTAGTTCCTCTTGGACTTCTTACAACTGATTCAAACAATATAGCAACTCTCTGAAGGCTGACAATTGTCTAAACTTCTGTGCTCTACAGTGAGGTGGACATTCTCAAAGCGATCATTCGTATTTGGTTGTACATTGTGATTCTGGAAATTTGGACTGGACCTTATAAATGGACAATTCCTTGTTTCTGCTACAACTGCTACTGTGAAGTAAACCATATTTCTTTTTCATTAAATAGTGCTCCATTGTGTGTCCTGAGACAGATGGTTGTTGAAAGAAGTGTGGAGGCATAGGCACAATTCAGGGCTCTCCCTTCTATAAAGCCAGAATGTTGGGAATGAGTAGAGAGAACCATATATTCTATGATCTCCTGTTTGTATTATCTCTCCAACCAATCTCTGTGAAGACATTGTTGGCAATAAGCAGTTTCTTTCATTAAACAAATACTGTGCTTAATTTATTCTTTTAAAAATTATTTTTCTTTATTCTGCTGAGATTGTAACCTAATTATAATCCTTTCACTTTTCCTGTTTCTTCCTCCAAACGCATGTCCCTCTACGCTGTTATTCAATTGCACAGGAAGTGCATATCCTGAAGGTGTGTGGTATGGGTGAGAAGTGGAGTAGACTTGGCTAACATTGGGAAACAGATACAATAAATACTTCAGTATAAAAATCCATATTAATTTTGTAATTGGTGATGCAGATGTAGAAACTTAGATTACTTAATGGTAAGCAAAGTTATTAATTTTTATTTGTGGCTTTGCTATATTGTCCAGGTTGACCTTGAACCGCTGGATTCAAGCTATCCTTACACCTCAGGCTGTGTAGTGCTGAGAATACAGGCAAATACTGCTATGTTCAACTTGATCATCCAGTATAGGAAAAGCTGGGGTCATAATATTGAAACTAACTTTGCTTCTTGTCTACATGTTCTGGGCATTTTAAGGATAAAATAATACCTGACCTCCTTGGAAACCTTATAACTCTTTCTGGACTTTTTAATTCTAAATTGTCATAGGGTTCTCAGGCCAATCCTAATCAGTTTGTTTGCATACTTAAGGATTTAGATGATCTACCATGGCACAGCTGGAAAGAGAAAGTTGATGATTAACAGCGTGTGCTCTAGGCTCCCATAGGGAAAGGAGCCGACCTTGGATGAGACTATGGCTGAAGAAGCAATACAGACCTCACCTCACGGCCCAAATATTTGAAAATGTTTTAAACACACATAAGGGTCTGGTAACATTCCAATATTCAATACATAAATATGCACTCAGGCATGAGTAACTGAAAACAATATTTTAATTGTTATTACTTTTTCCATGAGCAAGAAGTATTAGCAAATTCCATGTATAGTTACCATATCTTTGACCATAAGCTGAAAGAAATATAGTCATTCTTGTTGAATAGGTTTAGTTCAAATATCGTTATCCAACTGACACTTCCTAAACTGAGCCACCACCTAGCATGGCTTACAAAAAGTTCTGAGTTTGTCTAAGAGCAACCATGGATGATAATGAAGAAATAAAATGCACTTTTTCTTAAAAATGTTCATCTACATAGTTTGTACTAAATACTGTGCTTAATTTAATCATTTTAAAATTATTTCTTTTAATTGATGATTTTATAATGTAATTATATCATTTTACCTTTCTCCCCCCCCCCCCAAACACATTATTCAACTTTATGGCCTTTTAGATTAATTGTTGTTGCATACAATATGGAGATAAAAATATATTCTTAATTTATTCTTCAGAATGGCCTTTTAAATTATAATTTCTTATAATTGAAAACATATATTTTTTTTAACCCTGAAATGGAGGAGGTAGATTCTCAGTCACTACATTAGCTCATGCCTTAGTCTTTTTACAAAGTTAACTTTGAAGGACAACTAAATGTGCATTTTTGGGAGATAATCATCCCCCCCCACCACCATCCGTTCTTGGTTCCCTTTCAGTACTGGCTTTCTCGGAGCCTTACTAATTAGTTTAGGTGGGTCTTATGCTCACAATCTTTCTACAGTATTATTCTTAGTAGTGGGTTACTGATATATATTACTTTGACTGGCCTATACATTCTTTCTGTGAACAAGCAGAAAGGACAGAAATAACAACCATCTAGGTTATCTGCTAAGGGTACTTTAAAATATCTGATAAAGGAGAAACAGTACATAAAAGAAACCTGGGAATATTCCCACTCTATGGTCTTAGCCAAAATGGAATCCTAATGAGGAAGAATCCTACTCCTCATTGTATTGTTTTCACGGACGGCAAACTAATGCACTGAAATAGCATTAAATGATATTAAAGCAATGAAGATATTAGATCAGGAGCCAACCTACTGGCTCTAATACCCTCAAAGTGTATGCTACTGGAGACGTTATAAATCTGTTTTGTTTAGATCCTCCTCCACTAAAAAGTACAGAAATAAGATGTCCTACCTCGTTAAGTTATTGTGATATTGATAATTGCTATATGGAAAGTGTCTAGGAGTGTAGGAAGCATTCCATAAACAATATTAAACTGTCATCTATAATTATAGTAATCATTTTGATTTTAATTTTGGCCTCAAATCCAATAATTTAGTTGTGTTTGTGAGACTGCAGCTGCCCATTGAGACTTTTCCACCTTGAACACTCTCTTATGATAACCATAAAGTGAATATTTTCCTTCTTCCTGGAGGCCCCAAGAATATAGTGATGGACACAGACAGTAGAAACCCCTGCCCTCATCTGTGTTTCAGCCTCTCAGGCAAGGCAAGAAAGGAAAGAAATCAACAATATTGATATATTAGAAGTGATCTGTGAAGGAAAGGAGGCTTTGATAGATTGAGTAATTGAGATCAGGGGTTCAGAGTAGTCTCTCCCAAGAAGTGGTATTTAAGTTGGCACATGGGAATATGGAGCAAAGGGAAGTGATTCAAATGGGTATATGTAGAAAGAGTTCACATTTCTACCTCTGACTGGTGTTTTACTTTCCTTTTGAACCTTATAAAGTCATTGCAGGCCAAGCTGTCTCTCTGCAAAGGCCTTTCCTGAAACCTAGAATACACCATAGTCTCGATGTCATCACTCAGAAGATATTTGTGCACATGCATCTAAGTGGTCCAGCTTAAATTCCTTTGATCACTTCTCTCTGCTAGGTGCTATGACAAAGAGTAGGGCAACCCAGTATGACCTGACAACAAACTAAAGTAAATGTTCTTGTGGAAGATCATGAGGCCAAAAACCATAGCGGGGAGAAGGAAAACCCCACTGACACTGTGACAGATTATATATCATTTTTACTGCATGTCACTCTTAAGGTCTTCAGACTCACTATTTTCAAAGTTCTTCAATTGAGAAATTTTCTAGAGTTGGGAAAAGCAATCAAATTTAATGCTGTTTGCATCTCAGTTAGCTTCAGACCATTTACTCTTGAAAACAAATACAGTTTGGATTTCTTGAGTTCATTTATAACATTTTGGATAGATTGCCATAGATTTGGGAACTAAAGATAGTAGAACGATGGTTGGGATAAATATGAGTGGTAAAGAAAATAATTAACATTTGTGGGAGCCTACATCCATTCCCCAGCATTTGGGGTCAGGGTGGTTAGGAAAAGGTGAGAGGAGACAGGGGAGGATTGTACAAGTTTACCAACATAACCAAGGGCAGAGAATAGAGTGAAGAATTTTGTTTGCTTGATTTCCTTTCTGTCAAGTGAGTATTGGCATTGGTATATATAAAAGGAACAGGAGTGGTGAGTGTGACAGAAATGGGGCGAAATAATAGGAGATTTGAAAAATAATATTCGAAGCTGTGGATTTGATCTCCGTTTATATGTGTTCAAAGTAAGAAAAAAATGAAGTTGATTTTTTATTGTAGTTTATGTGTTCAGCCACAATAGTTTATTCCTTATGTATTTGAAACCACCCAGAGAGCTTTAACCCTGATGTTGTTTTCCCACCTCCAGAGCTATAGATTGGCATTGGAGCTGAGACTGTAATCAATTTTTAAAACATCAATAACCATCCCATGAGCTGCCAAACTATGCGTGCTACAAGGTATATTATTTGAAACACCAATTGAGCTCAGAAGTCACTCTTCAAGCTAAACAAATTGCCTTCTGAAGACACAAACATGGACAGTTCAGGGCTCACACAACCATACATGGTTCTTTGGAAATCCATTTTCAAACATTCTGCTTCGCCAATGTTATTTTTCTGGAAATGTTATTACTTGGCAGCCTTCCATAAACATCTCCCATTTAAAACTGCATTTTCCCATTTTCTAAAGACAGAGTAGTGTTTTTCTTCTGCAAGTCATGACTCTTCCCAGGTAGCTTTAAACTTACTATCAGTCATCCAAACACTGAATAAAGGAACAATACCAAAGTTCAGAGCAATTAGAAAGAGCTCATGAGAACAAGAAAGCATCAGCAAATCAGTGAGAAATTTAAATGTTTTCACTGCCTCCTGAATTATCTTGCTGTTATCTAATTTTTACTTTTACACTCACTTTTACTATCTATCTACGGTTCCATCCATGAAGCCACCAGCATTACTTGGACATTCTTTAAAGAAAGAAAACTGAAAGATTATCTATCTATCTATCTATCTATCTATCTATCTATCTATCTATCTATCTA
>JADRCD010217566.1:7585-25444 GCA_019843815.1 Montemys delectorum | reverse complement strand
CTATCTATCTATCTATCTATCTATCTATCTATCTATCTATCTATCTACTTTGTAGGTAAAAATAGATATAGGTATGTTATAATTATACTGTGGGTATTAGAATAAGCATGGCTCCCATAGGCTGATATATTTGCATACTTAGTCCACAGGTGGTAAACTGTTTTGGAGGATGTCTTAGTCAGGGTTTCTATTCCTGCACAAACATCATGACCAAGAAGCAAGCTGGGGAGGAAAGGGTTTATTTCTCTTACTTCCACATTGTTGTTTATCACAAAGGAAGTCAGGACTGGAACTCAAGCAGGTCAGGAAGCAGGAGCTGATGCAGAGGCCATGGAGTGATTTTCCTTACTGGCTTGCTCAGCCTGCTCTCTTATAGAACCCAAGACTTCCAGCCCAGAGATGGCACCACCCACAAGGGGCCCTACCCTCTTGATCACTAATTGAGAAAATGCCCCACAGCTGGGTCTCATGGAGGCACTTCCCCAACTGAAGCTCCCTTCTCTGTGATAACTGCAGCCTGTGTCAAGTTGACATACAAAACTAGCCAGTACTGAGGATTAATACCTATGGCTTTGTTAGAGTAGGTATATCTTTGATAAAGGTTGTGTGTCACACAAGTTGAGCTTTGCTGTTTCAAAAGGCTATGCCAGGCCCAATCTCTCTCTCTCTCTCTCTCTCTCTCTCTCTCTCTCTCTCTCTCTCTCTCTCTCTCCCTCTCTTTCTCTTTCTTCCTCTCTCCCTCTTTCCTTTTCTCACTCTCTCTTTTTCTGCTTGCCACCTAAAATTCAAGATGTAGCTCTCATATACTTCTCTAGCACCATGCCTGCCAACCTGCAAAACCATTGTGCTTTCTACCATGATGATAATGGATTAACCCTTTAAAACTGTAAGCAAGTCCACAATTAAATTTTCTCTTTTACAGGAGTCGCTTTAGTCATAGTGTACCTTCACAGAAATAGAATAGTAACTAAGGCACATACATTTGGATGTACACCTCTATCATCTCTGTCTATATTTGAATTAGCTGAGAAGAGTTACTGTCTGCCATATGCATGCTGAAGACCAAGGACATCCAATGGTGCAGTCCAGTCTAGAAGAAGGAAGGAGATGAAGATAAGCAATCAAATACGTGGATAAATAGCCCCTCTTCAGGCAGAGAGCAAAACCAGAAAATTTCTCTTGCATTTCTCTTATTTAGACACTGGATAATTTGGAAGACTTCCACTTATTCTGGAGAGGACAATCTTCTTACTGAGACCAATGTAAATTCTAATCTCATTCAGGAAATCATAGGCCTTGTACATTTGCACACCCACATACATATATACTTAGTAATACAAATGTCCTAAATAAAAAAAAAGTATTTGGTTACTATAGTATAGATTAGAACAAGTCTATTGTCTGTGTTTAGTCATTCGAAATTTTCTCTACTTCATCATCTCCAAAAGTTTTGTCCTCATAGCCTCACTTCAGATGAAGAACAGACACATTCAAATCTCTGACATGTCTTCCTGAATTTTCCTAAAAAAACATTTGACCATAGTTAATTACAAAGACACCTGGGAAAAGTAGGTCCCAGCTGGATTGCTGCTTTAGCAGTTACATCGACACACATATCTGTAGGAGGAGGAGTTCAGGGAAACTCCCTAGGTTTGTCACTCAATGTGTATTTAATTATCAATCATCACAGGATGACTGTCCTTAGATAATGTGTACCTAACACATCAGTGAATCATATTACTAGTTCTTTGTTTCATAGAATGTTAAGTAATGCTGTTCTATTGTTTTCTTTTCAATATAATGTTTATCAAGTGTTTTGTAGTAAACTTATCATAATTTTAATGAATGAGCTAAGATAGTCCTGTTTGTCTACTAAAAGGAAAGCATGACTTTTGAAAGGATGAACATAATCTGTTCTTATGTTTGATAAAATCTATCTATAAAGTTTAGGGTTACATGCAGGATTTTAAGGTTTGGGCAACTTAATCTTAGTACTACGTTTTGATAAATTTTAATATCTTTTTTAAAAATAGTATTTTTATTGATTCTTTAGGAACTCCACCTAATGCATCCTGATCACCATCACTTTCCAGTCCTTCCATGTCTGCCTTCCCAACTCCTTATGGCCTCTCCCCCAACAACAAAAAAAAAACCAAAACAACTTCTAGTTGTGTTGTCTTTATACTTACTGGAGTGTAATTAACTCCCAATGTCCTGCCCTCTAAAGAAAACTAAGTCTTTCTCTACCTAGACCCCTGCCAGACACCACCAGTTGTGGAGAGCTGCACTTTACTATCGTTACCACAGTATTTGAAAGTTCTCTTTGATGGATTCTTTTTTAGGCTTTTATTTTTGTGGGGAGGAAGGGTTGGTAGATGTTTTTACAGATGATTTCCATGTTCCTTTTACTCAATTGTATATCTGTAATCATTGATATCAGTGTCCAAATAGCATCCTTTCTTGTTGCAGTCACTAGAGCTTGGATTATGGGCTTCTTCATAGTCTCTAGGTTCTTCATGTTTTCACAGAACAAACATAGCTCCCTCCTTTAGTAGCTCTATGGACACAGATAAGAATGTCAATCAGAGGCAGCCCAGAAAAGGATATTACCATGGCCTTGGGGGCAGCACAGGACACTCATGTTCATATGCCCCCGAAGCACATAAACAAGGCATCACAGGCCACAGTTGTTCACATAGTGTTAAGTTTTAACATGGATCATGGACATTGATGAAGCCTTGGACCACATTAGGACAGCTAACCCACATACAAACCTCAGGGCTTCATGGACCACAGTGATAATTTGAGGAGATGCAGTCCAGAAAATGAATCTTTCCTCATTTTTACCTCTATTCTTGTCCAGAGCCAGCATGACCATGTAGCCAGGCACTTTGTTTGGGGTCTGAGTCTGTACCTGCTTAAGTTACAGGCTACTGCACACCACCCTGCCACCAACCACACTGGTTCAACAACCTGTTCTGCTATTGACAGCAGCCTTCTCACACACCTGTTGCTGCCATGCCATCACTGTTCCAGTTCTGCCTGTCTGCAGTGCAAGCTCTGTTCTGCACTTCCATCTTTCCCAACCCTCCACCTCACATTCCTTTATTATAGTGGTATGGCACAGAGCAAGAGGCAGGGAGGTCTTTAGTAGGTCCCCAATTTTAATATTTCTTGGGAAATATACTATTTAAACAGTTTGATTTTCAGGTGTTTTAGATTAATACTGTCAATTAGGAGATAGCTATATGCTTGTCCTTCCTTCCGTCTCTGCTCCATACAAGCATATAGCTATCTCCTAAGAGGCTCTGACAATACCTGACTAATACAGATGTAGAGGCTCACAGCCATTCATTGAACTAAGTACACGGTCCCCAATGAAGGAGTTAGAGAAAGGTTCTATGGAGCTGAAGGGTTTGCAGCCCCTTAGGACGAACAACAATTACTAACTAGTACCCTCAGAGCTCCCAGGGACCCAACCACCAATCAAGGACTATACAGGGTGGGACTGAATGTTCTGGCAGCATGTGTATAGTAGAGGATTGCAAATTCGATCATCAATAGGAGTAAAGGACCTCGGCCTTGTGAAAGTTTTGTGCCCCAGTGTAGGGGAATGCCAGGGCCAATGAGTGGGAGAGGGTGGGGGGACAGGCATTGGGAGGGGGAGGCAAAAGGGGTTTGTTCTTGTGTTTGTTTGTTTGTTTGTTTGTTTTGGAGGAGAAAATGGGAAAGGGAAAATGTACATGTAAATAAAGAAAATACCTAATTAAAAAAAAAATACTGTCAATTAAATTTGCTGTGATTCTTATAATTTTCATTTTTATCAAAAGCTTTCCAACTCTTCTAATTCTCAGTGAAAGGTGTTTGTCCTTCATATGACCCAGTGAATATATTGAAATTCCAGCTGTTAAAGCAAGTTGTAAAAATGGTCTCCCAGGAGTTCTCACACAGTCTTACAGGTCCATAGGAGGGACAAGCTCAAGCTAGAGACAGCAAGACCAACTAACACCAGAAATAACCAGATTAGGAAAGGCAACTATAGGAAGCTTACCAACAGAAACCAAGGCTACATGGCATCATCAGTCTGACCTCCCCCAGCCTCAAGAGGGCTGAACCAGACCTTGTCCTTGCCACAAACAGCTAGTCCACCTAGGGTGGAATCTTCCCCCTTAGGTGAGGTCTATTGTTCAGCCAAGTTTACAACTTTCCTATAGGAGTAAAGCCCTGCTGAGCTGCTTCACCTGCCTTCAGGACAAAACAACAAGATGCTAATGAGGCCATAAGATCCTGGTATAGTGGGGGATGGGTCCCTCTCAATACTCAGACTCTGAAATACACAGTGGACCTTGATATGAATGTTTTGACTTGGTCTCTTATTTCTCTCTCCATCCAATTTCCCCTATTACTCCCAGGCCCCTGCCTCTCTTTCAGGAACCTGGTTTGCATAGCTGCTGACTAGCTACAATCAGAACCCAATTCTCCCACAACAGCAGAAAAGCAATATTTGTATTTAAAATCGCATCTCATGATGCTGATAGAGGACTTAAGAAGGACATAAATAACTCCTTTAAAGAGAATACAGGAGAACACAGGAAATCAGGTAGAGGAAACACAAAAATCCCTGTAAAGAATTACAGAAAAACACAGGTGAAGGAATTAAATAAAACCATCCGGAATCTAAAAATGGAAGTAGACCCAATAAAGAAATCAGAAAGAGAGACAACTCTGGAGATAGAAAACCTAGGAAAGAGATCAAGAGTCATAGATGCAAGCATAACCAACAGAATACAAGAGATAGAAGAGAGAATCTCAGGTGCAGAAGATACCACAGAAAACATGGAAAAACAGTCAAAGAAAATGCAAAATACAAAATCTAAAACATCCAGGAAATCCAGGACACAATGAGAAGACAAAACCTAAGGATAATAGGTATAGAAGAGTGAAGACTTCCAACTTAAAGAGCCAGCAAATATTTTCAACAAAATTATGGAAGAATACTTTCCTAACCTGAAGAAAATGATACCCATGAAAGTACAAAAAGCCTACAGAACTCCAAATAGTTTGGATCAGAAAAGAAATTCTTCCCATTACATAATAATCAAAACACCAAATGCACAAAACAAAGAAAGGATATTAAAAGCAGTGAGGGAAAAAGGTAAAGTAACATATAAAGGCAGACCTATCAAAATTACACCAGACTTCTCACCAAAGATGTGAAAGCTAGAAGATCCTGGGCAGACCTCATACAGACTCTAAGAGAACACAAATGCCAGCCCAGGCTACTATACCAAGCAAAACTCAGTTAATTACCATAGATGGAGAAAACAAGATATTCCATGACAAAAAACATAATATCTTTCCACAAATCCAGCCCTACAAAGGATAATATATGGAAAATGCCAACACAGGAGGGAAACTATACTGTAGAAAAAGCAAGAAAGTAATCGTAGTTTAACAAACCCAAAAGAAGGTAGCAACATAAACGTAATTCCATCTACAATAACAAAAACATAATAGGAAGCAACAATTACTATTCCATAATACCTCTTAATATAAATGGACTAAATTAACCAATAAAAAGACATAGACTAACCGACTGGATGCACAAACAGGACCCAAACCCATGGTTTAGTGCTTACAGGAAACCCAGCTCAGTGACCAAGACAGACACGACCTCAGAGTAAAAGGCTGGAAAACAATTTTCTAAGCAAATGGCCTCAAGAAATAATATGGAGTAGCCATTCTAATATCAAACAAAATCAAATTTTCAACCTAAAGTTCTTAAAAAGGATAAGGAAGGACACATCACACTCATCAATGAAAAATCTACCAAGAAGAACTCTCAATTCTGAAAATCTATGCTCCAAATGCAGAGGCACACACATTCATAAAAGAAACTTTACTAAAGCTCAAAACACACATTTCACCACACACAATTATAGTGACAGACTTCAACATCCCACTTGCTACAATGGAATGATCACAGAAACAGAAACTAAACAGAGACACAGTGAAAGTAACAGAAGTTATGAATCAAATGGATTAAACAGGTATCTATAGAACATTTTTTCCTAAACAAAAGGATATACCTTCTTCTCTGCACCTCATGGTACCTTCTCCAAAATTGACCATATAATCTGTCATAAAACAGGCTTCAACAGATATAAGAAAATTGAAATAATTCCATGCATCCTATCAGATCACCATGGACTAAAGCTGCTTCTCAATAACAACATAAACAATAGAAAGCTCACATACACGTGAAAGCTTAACCACACTCTACTCAATGATAACTTGGTCAAAGAAGAAATGAAGAAAGAAATTAAAGACTTTTTAGAGTTTAATGAAAATGAAGCCACAACATACTCAATCTTATGGGATACAATGAAAGCAGTCCTAAGAGGAAAATTCATAGCTCTGAGTACCTCCAAAAAGAAACTAGAGAGAGAGCATACACTAGCAGTTTGACAGCACAACTGAAAGCTCTAGAGCAAAAAGAAGCAAATTCACCCAAAAGGAATAGATAGCAAGAAATAATCAAACTCAGGGCTGAAATCAATGAAGTGGAAACAAAAAGGACTATATATAAAGAATCAACCAAACCAGGAGCTGGTTTTTTGAGAAAAACAACAAAATAGACAAACCCTTAGCCAGACTAACTAGAGGGCACAGAGGCAGTATCCTAATTAACAAAATCAGAAATGAAAAGGGAGACATAACAACAGAGATTGGGAAATCCAAAAAAAATCATCAGATACTACTACAAAAGCCTATACTCAATAAAACTAGAAAACCTGGATGAAATGGTCAATTTTATAGACAGATACCAGATACTAAAGTTAAATGAAGATCAGATAAAGGAGCTAAACATTCCCATACCTCTTAACGAAGTAGAAACAGTAACAAATAGTCTCCCGACCAAAAAACGGCCAGGACCAGATTGGCTTAGTGCAGAGTTTTATAAGACCTTCTAGGAAGATCTAATACCAATACTCCTCAAACTATTCCACAAAATATAAACAGAAGGTTCTCTAATGAATTTGTTCTATGAAGCCATAATTACTCTGATACCTAAACCACACAGACCCAGCAAAGAAAGAGAAGTTCAGATCAATTTCCCTTATGAATATCGATCTAAAAGTACTCAATAAAATTCTCACATACCAAACCCAAGAACACATTAAAATGATCATCCATTATGATCAAGTAGGCTTCATCCCTAGGGATGCAGGGATGGTTCAATATACAGAAATCCATCAACATAATCTACTATCTAAAGAAACTCAAAGGAAAAAAAACACATGATTATTTCATTAGATACTGAGAAAGCATTTAACAAAATCCTACACTCCTTCATAATAAAAGTCTTGGAAAGATCAAGAATGTAAGGGCCACACTTAAACATAGTAAAAGCAATATACAAGAAACCAGTAGCCAACATCAAACTAAATGGAGAGAAACTTGAAGCAATCCCACTAAAAGGGATTAGGGATTAGACAAGGCTGCTCACTCTCTCCCTACTTATTCAATATTGTACTTGAAGTCCTAGCCAGAGCAATTAGACAATAAAAGCAGATCAAAGGGATACAAATTGGAAAGAAAGAAGTCAAATTGTCATTATTTGCAGATGATATGATAGTATACTTAAATGACCCCAAAAAATTCCACCAGAGAACTAAGAAACCTGATAAACAACTTCAGCAAAGTAGCTGGATCTAAAATTAACTCAAGCAAATCAGTGGCCTTCCTCTACACAAAGGATAAACAGGCTGAGAAAGAAATTAGGTAAACAGCACCCTTCACAATAGTCAAAAATAAAATAAGATACCTTGGTGTGACTCTACTTAAGCAAGTGATAGATCTCTATGAGAAGAACTTTGAGTCTAGGAAGAAAGAAATCGAACAAGATCTCAGAAGATGTAAAAAATCTCCCATGCTGGTGGATTGGCAGGATGAATATAGTAAAAATGTCCATCTTGCTGAAAGCAATCTACAGATTCAATGCAATCCCCATCAAAATTCCAACTCAATTCTTCACAGACTTGGAAAGAACAATTTGCAAATTCATCTGGAATAACAAAAAACCCAGGATAGCAGAAAACTATTCTCAACAATAGAGGAACCTCTGGTGCATTCACCATCCCAGACCTTAACCTGTACTACAGAGCAATTGTGATAAAAACTGCATGGTATTGGTACAGTGATAGGCAAGTAGATCAATGGAATAGAATTGAAGACCCAGAAATGAACCAACACACATATGGTCACTTGATCTTTGACAAAGAAGCTAAAACCATCCAGTAGAAAAAGACAGCATTTTCAACAAGCAGTGCTGGGTCACCTGGCAGTTAGCATGTAGAAGAATGCAAATTAATCTATTCCTCTCTCCTTGTACAAAGCTCAAGTCAAAGTGGATCAAGGAATTCCATATAAAACCAGATACATTGAAACTAATAAAAAAGAAAGTTGAGAAGATTCTTGAGCACATGGGCAGAGGGGAAATTTTCCTGAACAGAACACTAATAGCTTATGCTCTAAGATCAAGAATTGACAAATGGGACCTCATGAAATTGCAAAGCTTCTGTAAGGCAATGGACACTGTCAATAGGACAAAATGGGAACCAACAAATTGGGAAAAGATCTTTTCCAATCCTACATCCTATAGAGGGCTAATATCCAATATATACAAAGAACTCAAGAAGTCAGACTCCAGAGAAAATTAATAACCCTATTAAAAATTGGATACAGAGCTAAACAAAGCATTCTCAACTGATATTATTGAATGACTGAGAAGCACCTAAAGAAAAGTTCAACAGGGAAATGCAAATCAAAACAACCTTGTTATTCTACCTCATGACAATCAGAAAGGCTAAGATCAGAAACTCAAATGACAGCAGATGCTGGCAAGGATGTGGAGAAAGAGGAACACTCCTCCATTGCTAGTTGGATTGCAAGCTGGTACAACCACTCTGGAAAACAGTTTGACAGTTCCTCACAAAATTGTACATAGTACTCCCTGAGGACTCAGCTATACCACTCTTGGGCATATACCCAGAAGATGCTCCAACATGTAATAAGGACATAGCAGCCTTATTCATAATATTCAGAAGCTGGAAAGAACCCAAATGTCTCTCAACAGAGGAATGGATACAGAAAAAGTGCTACATTTACACAATGGAGAACTACAGATATTAAAAGCAATGAATTCATGGAATTCTTAGGCAAATGCATGGAACTAGGAAATATCCTGAGTGAGGTTACCCAATCACAAAAGAACACACATGGTGTGTACTCACTGATAAGTGGATAGTAGCCTAGAAGCTCGGAACATCCAAGGTACAATTCACAGACCAAATGTAGTTCAAGAAGAAGGATGACCAAAGTATGGATACTTCAGTCCTTCTTAGAAGGGGGAACACAATATCCATGGGAGGAGATACAGAGACAAAGTATGTAGAAGAGACTGAAGGGAAGACCATCCAGAGACTGCCCCACCTGGGAATCCATACCATATACAATCACCAAACCCAGATACTATTGTGGGTGCCAACAAATGCTTACTGACAGGAGCCTCATGTAATTGTCTCCTGAGATGCTCTGCCAGTGCTTGACAAAAGCAGAAGTGAATGTTCACAGCCAATCAATGGACTGAGCACAACATCCTCAATAGAGAGGATAGAGAAAAAACCCAAGGAGGTGAAGGGGTTTGCAACCCCATAGGAGGAACAACAATATGAACCATCCAGTATCCCCAGAACTCCCAGAGACTAAACCACCAACCAAAGTGTACACATGGAGGGGCCTATGTAGCAGAGGATGACCTTGTGGGATATCAATGAGAGGAGAGACTCTAGGTCCTGCAAAGTCTTGATGCCCCAGTATAGGGGTTGGGGAGGACAGGGAAGCAGAAGTGGTTAGGTTGGTGAGCAGGAGGAGTGGGGATGGAACTGGGGGTTTTCAGAGGAGAAACAAGGAAAGGGGATAATTTTTTAAATGTAAATAAAGAAATATCTAATAAAAGATAAATAAATAAATAGCCTTGAATTCCTTATGATTTCTTATAATTACCATATTGACTGATAAATTAGAATAAAAACCCAAAATATATGATTTTTGCAAATATCTATAACAAATAGCTTGGGGTTTATTCATACAATTGTATTTTTTTTAATTCCTCCTTTCTATCTTTCCTTCTGTATCTACCACAAGGAATCTGCTGGCTTATATGACCTAAAATTACAGTAATGTGAATAAGTATATGTATAGTTTATATAGTTAATGTGAAATTATGACACTTGGAGTATTAATACTTCCTCCAAGATCCATAGATATCAAGCAGAAAATATAATACTAGCCATTTGAAATTTTAGTTTCATTTATTGATCATGAGTATCTAAGAGACTTCACAATCAATGTAGGTTATTGTTTTTACCCTTAGTTGCCCCCGCCCAGCCAGATGTTAAAAATATGTCTCTATTGCTGAAGAAATAGCATGTCCATTTGACAAGGCTCAAAGAAACTGAGTTAGATCATACTTGAAAGCCTCTTCCCCAAGTATTAGTTTTTCATAGACCAGACAATGTTATACAAATTGCCAATAAAGAAAAATCATCCAATATTTCCACCCAACTGTGCTGCCTGTGAACTATAATGGTAATCAACATGTCATGGTATCCCTAAGGGTTCAATTGTGACACTTCTATCTTAGTGGTAACCAAAAACTCTCTAACTGAATTTAAGGCCCGTTTGTATCAGAAAATCACTTCATAATGCCACAGCTAGTAAAACTGCAATGAAAACCTGCCATGAAGTGTCCACACAACAAAAAAGTGAAGAGAAAGCTAAGAATCTATTAAACAAAGAGTTGTTTCTTTAGGAAAATGAACAACGTAGAAAAACCCTTAAGCAAACCAACAAAAAGACAGAGAACATCCAAATTACAAATTCAGCAATAAAACGGGGGCCATAACAACAGACAGCAAAGAAATTCAAAGAGTAATTAGGTCTTACTTCAAAAACCTGTACTCCAGAAAATCAGAAAATCTAAATGAAATGGACAATTTTCTTGATAAATACAACTTATCAAATCTAAATCAATATCAGGTAAACAAATTAAATAGATCTATAAGCTGTAAGGAAATAGAAACAGTCACTAGAGCCCAGAGCCATAATGTTTTAATCAAGAATTCTACTAGACCTTCAAAGAGCTAATAGTAATGCTCCTCAAATTTCTCCACAAAAGAGAAACAGAAGGAATATGCCAAAGTCATTTTATGAGGCCATAGTAATCCTTATACCTAAACACCATAAAGACTAAGCCAAGAAGAACAATTTCTTACCAACCTCCCTTTATGAGCATTGATGCAAAAATACACAAACACTTGCAAAACAAATCCAAGAACATATGAAAAATATCATCAACCATGATCAAGTAGACTTCATCCTTGGGATGTAGGCATGGTTCAATACACAAGAAAATTCATCAACATAATCCACCCTGTAAACAGACTGAAAGATAAAAAAAACATGATCATCTCAATGTTTGAAAAAGTCTGACAAAATTTGAGACTCCTTATGATTAAAGTCATGGAGGCACATACTTAAACACAACAAAGACAATATACATCAACCCTACACCCTACATTAAATTAAAGGATGAGAATTAAGCCAATTTTCTACCAAAATCAGGGACAAGATAAGACTATCCACTCTTGGCATATCAATTGAATATAGTTCTTGAACTTTTAGCTAGTACAATGTAGACAAGTAAAGGAGATCAAGGGAATACAGAATGGAAAGCAAGAAATTGAAATAACTTTATTTCCAGATGATATTATAATATACTGTGACCCCCAAAATTCTATAAGGACATTCTTACAGCTGATAAACAGCTTCAGCCAAATGGCTGGATAAAAAATTAACTAAAAAATGTCAGTGGCCCTCATGTATACAAAATATAAACAGGCTGTAAAAGAAGCTAGAAAATCATTACTCTTCACAGTAGCCATAAATAATATAAAATATTTTGGGGTAACTCTAACCAAGTGAATTAATGATTCATATGACAAGTAGTTTGAATCTTTGAAGAAAGAAATTGAAGAATATATCAGAATATGAATAGATCTCCCATGCTTGTGGATCAAAAATAGCCATTCTACCAAAAGCTGCTTGCAAAAATCAATTTCCATCAAAACTTCAACACAATTCTGTATTGATCTTGACAAAACAATACTCAACTTAATTTGGAAAAACAAAAATCTCAAGATAACTAAAACAATTCTGTACAATGAAGTAAATACTGGAGGTATCACCATCCCTGATTTCAAGCTTTACTACAGAGACATAATGATAAAAACCACATAGTACTAGCATAAAAACAGACAGGTTGATCAATAGAACTGAATTGAAGAACCAAAAAGTAAATTCACACATCTATGGCACTTGATATTTGACTAAGAAGACAAAACTATACAATAGAAAAGATAAAGCATTTCAACAAATATTTCTAGTCTAATTGGATGTCTGCATGTAGAAGAGTGCAGTAGATACATATTTATCACCCTACAAAAAAACTCAAGTCTAAGTGGGTAAAAAGACTTAAAGATAAAACTGGATTTGGTCATTCCAACTGATTCTCAATTGATAGGAAATTTAATTTTTTGAAAAGACTGCTGTATTAAAACTCAATTATTAAGATTTTATTGTATAAATATTCTTGATTTAGAATCACCAGGAATTGTGTTAAACAAAAACATTAAATTAATGTAGAATTGAAAAAAGATTGGATATATTAAATGTAATAGAAGAGAAAATGGGGAAGAGCCTAGAATGCATTGGCACTGAAGACAACTTCCTGATCAGAATACTAACAGCTCAGGCACAAAGATCAACAATTAACAAATGGGACTTTATGAAGCAGAAAATTTTCTGTAAGGCAAAGGACACTGTCAAAAGGACAAAATAACAGCCTACAGAATGGGAAAAGATTTTCATCAACCCCACATCTGATAGATTGCTGATATTCAAAATATATAAAGAACTCAAAAAATAAGACCTCAACAATCCAAATAGCCCAATTAAAAAGGAGTGCAAATATAAATAGACAATTCTCTACAGAGGAATCTCTCAGGACTGAGCATCACTTGAACTAAGTGACATTCTAAGTTATCAGAAAACGCAAATCAAAATATGATACACCAGTCAGAATGGCTATGGTAAACAAAGAGAAAAACTAAACAAAACTCAAGTGACATGCTATCAAGAATATGGAGCAAAATGAACACCCCTCCATTATTCATGGGTTTTCTAACTTGTGCAATCATTTTGAAAATCATTTTGGTGGTTTCTCAGAAAACTGTGATTAGATCTACCTCAAAACCCAGCTATACCACTACTGAGCATATACCTCAAAGAAGCTATACCATACCACAAAGTCACTTGCTCACCTATGTTCATAGCTGCTTTATTCATAATATTTAGAAACTGAAAACAACCTAGACACCCCTCTTCCAAAAAAAATGGATAAAGAGAATATGGTACATTTACACAATGTAGTATTATCCAGCCATTAAAAACAATGACACCATGAAATTTACAATCAGATGGAAAGAATTAGAAAACATCATTCTAAGTGAGATGACCCAGAGCCAGAAAGACAAACATGTCATATATTCACTTGTAAGTGGATATTAGTCATAAAGGATAATCATGCTACAAATCACAGATCCAAAAAAGGAAAGTCCAAAGTAGACGCAAGGGAGGTTGCTTGAATCTCATTAAACAGGGAAAATAGGTTAGACATTAGGGGTAGAGGGAAAGAGGGAATTGACTGGGGATAGGGTGAGGATGCGAACAGGAGGGATGATACAAGGGAAAACAGGAAAGTGGAGGGAAAAACTACTGGAACAACAACTGGACTGGGAAGTCATGTATCTCTGGTAACACATGAAAATGGAAACTCCAAGGACACCAACCTGGCCACAAGTCCTTAGATCCAGCTATAGGATGTGCAGGGGTTGGGGCTGAAATAGAATTTGAGGTAAGAACCAATTAGTGACTGGCCTAGCTTGAGACCCATGGCATGAGAGGGAGCACATCCATGACACTATCAATAACATTCTGCCATACTTTAAGAAAGGAGCCTAGCATAAATGTCATCCACTCAGCAACTGTTGGAAGCTGCTGTACAGACCCAAAGTCAAACATTGAGCAAAAGTTAGGGACTTCTGTGTAAGAGAGGGAGGGTGTATAGAAGGAACCTGAACAGTCAAGAACAACACAAGGATATCTACAGATTAAACTAATGTTGTCCCATGGGGGATTCATAGAGACTGAACTGCCAATCAGAGAATATGAATAGGACTGACATAGGTTCTCTGCACATATGTAAGAATTGTGTAGCTGGGTCTTTATGTGGGCCTCTTAAAGTGGTAGCAGGGGCTATCTCTGTATGCATTGCCTGGTTTTGGACCCCTTTCCTTAAATTGGGCTGCCTTGTCTAGCCTCAGTGGAGGAGAATGCACCTAGTATTGCTTGATAGGCTGGGACTGGTTCACATCCATACATGGACTCCCCTTTTTGGGAAGGGAAGAGAAGAAGGGGTTAATAAGGGGAAGAAGGGGAAAGAGAGTTAGGAGGAAAAATGGTAGAGGAGGCTGCAATAGGGATTTAAAATAATAAACTTAGTCATTAAAAAGTGAAGGGCAACAAATGCAGGCCCAGATATGAGGAAAGAGGAATCTTTGTATAATGCCGGTGAGAATATTAATTAGTAGTACTGTAGAAGTCAGTGTCCGTGTTCCTCAGAAAACTAAAAAGAGACCTACCATTTGACTCAGCTCTATCCCATCTAAGTACTTGCCAGAAGGACTCTCTAAGTGAACACATGTAGAGATACTTGAATATCTATGTTTACGGCTGCTCTTTTCACAATAGCTAGGAAATAGAACAGGCTTAGCTAGATACTCATACAGACATGAGTGTATGAAGAGAATGTGATACATACACATATGAGAATTCAATCAGTTGGAAAGAGGAAAACAAAATAATTATATTTTTAAAGAAAACCAGTGCAACTGGATATAATTATGGTAAGTGCAATAAACAAGACACAGAAAGACAAATATCATGATTTTTCTCAGGCATGGAAGTCCACTTATAAACATGTAGTTAGGGGCTAAAATATTAATTGAGTAGCTAAGACCACCTACAGCTCTTTCAGAGGCTTCAGTAAAGTTTAACACCAATATGCCAACTCAAAAGCACATATCACTCCTATTTCAGGGGGTTCCAACACCTTCGTTTACCCTTCCCGTGCACTAGGCATGCATGTAATATATGAACAAATACATTCATACACATAAAATAACAGTAAAGAAATCAATAAATATTTAAATACATTTTGATATACATTTGTGTGCATGTGTATGTGTGTGTGTGTGAGCTAGTATGCATGTATAATTCCATAGATAAATAGAATTTATAGAATAAATCTCTTGATAGATAGATAGATAGATAGATAGATTTACATAAGGCAAGAAGACTATAAAAATGGGGGAGAGAGGGAACAAAGGGAAGGAAATAGAATAAGTGTAACCTGTAAATAGAAGGGGGAACTATTTAGGGAGAGAAAGAGGATGAGCAAGAATGGGGCATTAGGAACAGTGAGATAAAAATGATAAAAATGTAAAAGTATAAGCTAAATTTGCATTTGATAATGTCGTTATTTCATGAGCAAAAACCATTTATTTGTGGGTCAGAACTACCTTTCCTTGAGCTAGTTTTCATTTTTCTTGATTTTTTGAGATTATAATTTAATGTTTTCTTTAATATTCATCCCTCTGAAACCTCTTGTATACTCCTCCCAACTTTCTTACAAATTCATGACCTCTCTGTTTTCATCAATTTTTGTTTCAATATGGTTGGCCCACTAAAAGTGGCACTATTAGGAGATGTGGCCTTGATGGAATAGTTTTGGCCTTATGGAAGAAGTGTGTCACTGTGTAAGTGGGCTTTGAACTTGCCTAGTGCTTAAGCTCTAGTCAATATAGAAGAGACCCTCCTTCTGGCTGCCTGCAGAAGTCAGTCTCTCCTGGTTGCCTTTGAATCAAGATGAAGAACTCTTGGTTCCTCCAGCATCATATCTGCAGGTACACTGCCATGTTTCTTACCATGATGATAATGGACTGAACCTCTGAAACTCTAAGTCAGCCCCAATGAAATGTTTTCCTTTTTAAGAGTTGCCTTGAGTTCTGTGCCCCAGTGTAGGGGACTTCCTAGTGTAGGGCTAGGAAGTGGGAGAGAGTGGGTTGGTGATCAGGGGGAGGGGGAAGGGAACAGAATTTTTTTTTTGGTGGGGGAACCAGGAAAGGGGATATCATTTGCAATGTAAATAAAAAAATCTAATTAAAAAGAAAGAAAGAAAAAAAGAGTTGCCTTGATTGTGGTTCTTTTCACACTAATGAAACCTTAAATGAAACAGAAGTAAGTAGAATGATTTGTGTCAAACTTACTGAGGGTGGATTGTGATGGCTATTTCTGGTTGTTAACTTGACTGTGTCTAGAATGAAATGCAATCCACAAATTGAAGGCACAACAGTAATCTAGATCTTGAGTCTGGGAGATACAAGCTTTTGATCCATATCTTGAAGTTGGAAGACACAAAAGCCTTTAATCCATATTTTGAGGCAAACCTTTAATCTGGGTCATACCTTCTGCTGAAGGTCTACATAAGGACAAAAGAAAAAAGAAATGGTTTGTGCCTCTGTACCTGGTTATACTGACTTTCCAGCACATCTGTGGGAACCTATTTCTTCAGAAGTCCAGCTTATACAGAAGCCCAGCTGAAATACCCAGCCTCTTGGGAGGCTACTACTAGATTCTTGGACTTCTCATTGTTGGATTAGTTGGGCCTGCAAGTCATTCCAATAAATTCCGTATATTTTATTAGTCACGGTTTTATATATGTATATTAATGTATATGTACACACATATATACATATATTGATGCATTCTTGTAACTTTATTTGTTTGCATGTCTTTATTGTTGTACTATGCTACTAAACTATTTCTTTACTGTGGGAGAATAAATTACAATTTTCTTAAAAATGTCTTCTCTTTATCATAAAGAAATTTGAACAAATATTCACATTTGACTCAAATTATCTTGTTCCTAAACATATGTCAAAAACAGAGAGAACAGCATAGTAAAAGTATTAAGAAAAAGATGGTTTTCTTTCAAGCCATCACTGGAATTTTAAGCTAGCAGCATCCATCTCATTAGTCTAATTAAGACACTGGAACATCATCTGCTCCTACCTCTTCATTTCATAGATTAAGAAGCAATATATGGTCCATCTTGATATAATTCAATAACAAAAATTAAAAGGGATATTATGAAAGTAAATGGAAGAGTCACACCCATGCCATTAACTAAAACAGAAGTGAAAAAAAAATTATGGCCCAGTACAGACTGCTATTATTCTCATTCATAATCAACTGATGATTTATATTTGAGTGAGCATTTTCCTTAAAAACACTTAAGTTTCTTGGATGCTATCTCAGCGATTTACTTATCTAATTATTTGCTTGTGTTCATTTCCAAGACAGGAACTTAGGTTAAAACACACCTTGTGCATCTCAAATCAGGTTGCTATGGTAACAGAGTCCTTCCTCTGCCAATTCCGTACTCTTACTCCGCTTATCTGAGCATCATAGCTTTCTCACTGATATCAAAGCCCTATGAAAGCTGAATATGAATTTTCTATGTATACAGTTGCATATTTCAAAACTTCTCTGCAGAATTATTTTACAGGCTCACTTATAATGTACATTTTACATGCCTTTTGAGTATTATTTCTT
>JADRCD010217565.1:27352-38164 GCA_019843815.1 Montemys delectorum | reverse complement strand
AAAGAAAGAAAGAAAGAAAGAAAGAAAGAAAGAAAGAAAGAAAGAAAATGCTTCCACAAGATTGTCTCATAGGTAAGTTTAAAGGACATTGTGTTTTGTTTTGTTTTTTTTTTTAAATTGATGATTGATGCAGAAGATTCCTACTACTCACTGTGAGCAGAACCGCTCAAAGGCAAGTAGTCTAAGATGGTGTAAGAAAACAAGCTGGAAAAAAAACCCTGATCAAATAGCCAGTAAGAAGCATTTCTCCATGGTACTCACATCAGCTCCAGCTTCCAGGTTCTGGCCCTTACTTTCCTTCATGCTGGACCACAATTGTAAGCTGAAATAAACAGTGTCCTCCCCCAGTTGTTTTGGTTCATGCTGTGTGTCCCAGTGGTGGGAACTCTAAGTCATACAGACCTCTTTAGCTGCTGCACAGATAATGTTACTGCACATTTGTCTGGATGGTGTCATCTCTGTTTTGTTTGGTGGAGATTTATGTTGCTAGATCAGAAGACCAGGAATAGCAGTTCTAAAGGCATCCACCGTTTCTGAGACAGGTGTGAAATGGCTGGTAAAGTTGCGAAACTTGAGTTTAAAAATAATACAAGAAGCAAGAGAAAGACAGAAAGTGAAAGTAATAACTGATAAATGCCTTACAGAAGGGGTAAGGCATTCCAAGAAGCATTACTGTCATTTTACGTAGTTCTGTGAAGATTACAAATACGGTGAGTAAGGGTGCAATATTAACTTGATTTACAGCTTCTATCACAAGCAACCTCATGAAATACGGTCTGTGGAACTTGGAAAATGCATTCTACAAAACTGCCTATTTAAACTTTATTTCAGAAAGTACTAGTTATGGAGGATAGGTTCTGGAGCTTGCTTGTATGAAAAGTATGTATACTAAGATCTTAATTTAATTGTTAGGCAATTTGGACAAAGGTTGTAATGAAGTATAGAATTTTATTCCTTTTACTTTCTAGGAAGAATTTAAAAATACCATTTAACCAACATAATGAAGCACATTAACTCCTAGTCACATCAAATGCCTGGGTTGGCACCCACAAGAATTCCTGTCATTCTGGATGTTTATTAAGTCCTCTTCTGTGACAGTGTATCTAGTTAATTGTACAACAGAATCTGCACTTTTCAGAGTGTAATTCAAGTGTTTACCAATTCACAAAGTTTTCATCTCCTTATGTTCCAATTAGTAAAGATACAATTTAACTATACTGAATTATTTTAATAACTCCCATTCTTCTAATACATGAAATGGAAGAGTCAAATTATATTCTTATGTTTCTAATAATTCTTTCCTTTTCTTTTACTAGGACAACAGAGAAATTATTTTGCTATGCTGAAATGATCAGAGGAGTTCAATATACTTTCTTTGTATTTTGAAGCAATGTATTCAGTTGCATTGATGTTTGCGTTATCCAATTTTAACCTTTGTATGTATAGAGATTTAGGATTTAAAGCCAAAATGTGTTGATTTTTCCTTTATAGTTATACATCAGCACTAGGTGGCAGTGTTGTCACAATGAAAAACTGCAGCATGGCCACTTTGCTTTACACTCTCCAAGTCATCTTTTAAAGCTTTAGAGGCTGCGATATATATTGATTTCATTTTTTTCCAGTGTGATTAAAATATATCTGTAATAAACATAAAATAGAATTAAAATTCATTGTCAACTTTTGCTATTCACCAAAATGTGTGAACCCTAACTTTTAAAGATATATTCTGGGAATCTTGGAGTTTAAAAAAATTTATTTGATTAAAGTAGGTGTTATGAATAAGTATCTTACTTTCTTTGTCCAAAATTGTTACTGTAATGATGGGAATAATGGTGTTTGCCTGTAATGTCAGCACTTGGAAGGCTGAGGCAAGAGGATAACGGATTTGAAGCTAGTTGGGCTAGTCCCTATCTACACACACACACACACACACACACACACACACACACACACACAGAGAGAGAGAGAGAGAGAGAGGGAGAAAAAAAAAGAGAGAGAGAGAGAGAGAGAGAGCTCTTTATTTATTTAGAATACTATAGTATACTAAAATACTTCTAACAAAGTTTCCTGAAAAATATTGCCTGGAGTTTTATGGCAAACTTAACTCCCCCACACACACATATACACACACACCAAACCAAAAAAAACCTGTATTTTTAAAAAAAATTATAGAAGAAACAATTCTAGACATAACACCTATTCCACAATAAAACTAAAATAGAAAAATACCAAAGTAAGAAAGCAATTCTCTCTCCTTTACCTAAGTTTAGGTCATGGATACACAGAAACAATGAGAAGTTTGAGGTATACTTTGGTGCACAATAATGCTTTTGTAAGGCTCTGCCCAAGATAATAATTTAGTTCAGTAAAGAAGAACACAGATCTGGAGGTAAAATGCCTGTATTCCAGTTCTGCCACTTTAATCCAACTCACCGAACCTCTAGACTTTGGGGTTCTTAGGTAGACGTTGCAGTAACTATATCATGTGGAGATGATCTGAAAATCAAAGAAGAAAGAATAATGGACTGGGACTGATAAGCTTCTGTTAGAGCGGGGATGTCAGAGGTCAGTGTGTAAGGTTGCTATTGGTAACATAGTCCTAGAACTACCCAAGTGGGGCCAGATGCTTGCAGACATGTAGCCTTCAGACATGGAAAAATCTGATTATAAAGGACTTTATGGAATGCCTGCTTAAGGTGAATGTACATCCTGAAGGCTTCGCCTTGAGCTTGGATCTATTGGAAGGTGATAAAATTTTCAGATGTGTAGACTCATGGGAGACTTTGAGGCATCCTAGGGTTGTTTCAAAAGTATTATTGGAAAACTGTTGTTTTCTCTCTTTTTCAACAATAGGGTATAAACAGCTTATCTACCAAAAACTTCGTTTTTGTTTGTTTGTTTGCTTGCTTGCTTGTTTATTTGTCTCTGTGTTTTTTGAGACAGAGTCTCCTACATCCTAAGCCATGTACATTTTACTCTGTACTAAAGAGAATTTTAAAATCTCCATCCTCTTGCCTCCACATCCAAAGTGCTAGGATTTATCCTAGGCCCTAGAGCACAGTTAAATTCCACAAATTGAAATCTCTAAAAAACAGATCAAAATAGACTGATACTCTGTACAGTTATCACTGTATTTGTTACAGTAACCAGACATGATACTGTGTTATACAAAGACTGGCCTATGGGTGTAGACCTGAAAGAACCTTGATTCTTGTTTCCTTGTTTCTTCAGGACATCACTTCCCACTCTAGAATCCTGGAAATCACAGCTTCTTAGACTCTTAGTTTATATTGAGTAAAATCAAAATAAAAAGGTCATGATCTTTACCTCCAGGGAAATATTGTGCGAACACCTCCTTGAAATAAGAAATGCAGTGGAACATCAGCTTGTGTTCGATACTGTACCTATATAAATTACCACTTCTACTGTTCTTATTATATATGTGCGTCCTCAGACTGTGAGAGGATATTCTCTTCAACTTAGTAATAAAAGATTTAGCATCTGAAGTTTATACACTCATACAATATAGTAGTTGGTTTGTGTCTCTGCTGACAGTATAAGAAAATGATTTATTAGAGAAAAGGGAACTTTAAAAAGCATGAAAACTCACCCCACTAACCAAATATTTAAAATAACAAACATTTAAAATAAAATATTATTTGAATTATAAATGTGAGTATCTTGTTGCTATTTGAGGACTTTATTTCATTCTTTGTTTCTGAAATGCATATGTCAAATTAAAATATATCTAATCTACACTTCAAAATACATGCAACCATACCATTTTATTTACTGTGAAGGTTACCTTCTTCATTAGACTATAAAGTGCTTGATAGAGAAGATCAGTTTCATATGCACAGCAATCAACTGAGTCAGTACACATTATACAATAATAATCTTTCCAAAGGATGAAGAATTGAATAAAGAAAAATAGCAACTACCATGTTGAAAGAATCACAGCTGGCTTCTTCTTAAAACTTCTTCCTAGAATTAGAGTAAAAATCACTTCTTGTGTGTGAGTCATATAATGTAACCTGTAGGTCTTAAACTGTTGAAATGTGAAGCTGTGTAAATAAAGAGAGAGCCAGCTGGATTCAGGCATTTTGTGTAGCTTCACTAGTTACCAGAAGACTACGGCTTCATATTCTTTTCACCTCGATGATGTGTTAAATAATATCAGTTCAATGTGGAAGTGTTAAGGAAATGCAGGGGCAATCTAATTCATGAGTTTTAGCATTTACTCTAAATGTGTGCTATCCTAATTAGTAGATTTGAACTGAGTGCTTCAATACATTTTAGAGTATATTTTTGGTTTAAATTAATGAGAGATGCTACAATCTTTTTAACACCATAAGAGAATTAAGCTCAATGCATTTTGACACAATGAAGCCTTTGAACAGTATTATTAGATGAATTAGGATGAGCTGTCCTATGCTACAGAAGTTAGTGCAGATCTCTCATTGGTGATGCTATGCTTCAGGTATTCCAGAAGGTAGATGTTAAAACAAGTAAGGGAATATAACTGTGGAAATGTTTAGCAACCTATACATGCTCACACCATTAATCTCTCTGGAAGCCGGCATTTAAACCCAAATATTTCTGAATTCAATAATTACATTTCATACTAGAATGGCTTGTAGAAGTAGTAGTCACCCTATGAAGGAATAATTAATTAAGGTAACTAAGGCTATATGTGCTTGACATGTCAGCCCAACACAACATAGCTAATTGCTTAAAGATCACCTCTACAAGAAAGTAAACTAGCTAATATATTGAAGCAAGGAAATAATTCAGGTCTACAAAGCTCAGGAGGAGGTACAGCCAGTAATAAACAGCCCCATTCATCTCAGAATATGCTCATTGGACTATCTCCTGTGTGTCAAGTGCAGAGGAACAAAATAAATAAAATGATTGAAACAGGTTCTAGCGAGACTGAGCTTACACATGAGTGGAAAACCATGGTCCCGTGAACAGGTAAAGATAGGCAAAGGGTATTTGTTCAGGCTATGAGTAAAATGTGGGACTTGATACTTCATATCAACAAAATGGAAAATAACACCAGCAAAGTAAATATCTTGAACAATAAGATGACAATAAAAGAATACCACCGGAGGAAAAAATTAATCAAAGTGAATGAGGTAGCTTATATTGTGTTGACTCCAACTCCCACAGCAGGTGTCTAAGCAGCTGGTGTCCTTTTCCCTCATATCCTCTCCCCTCTACTCTGTCTTTTATCAGCTTCATTGGTCAAGAAGATAAGTAGTAGTTGTATCAATATATTTCGTATATTAAGACCATCTGCCAGCTCAATTACTCCAGTGCATTCTCACAGTATGAGATTTCTCAGAGGAGTGATTCTATTGTAACACTGCAGAAATTATACGAACATCCTATGAGACAGAGGTGATGGAAATATTCAGAATGACAGTCATTTATATTGTATGACATCATATATGTAAACATATATACATATCTATATATGTATATGTACACACACACACACACACACACACACACACACACACAATCTGCTCTTGGTTTTGTCCTAGATTTTAGTACCCTGCTTTTATTCGAAGAATTATCATTCTTTTGTATAATCAGATTAACTGAGATGAAACATATATCCAAATTTCTGAAGTCAAAAGGGGAATAAGTATGATACATTTAAGATGAATAGTTATCAACTGGATAAATATCAGGAGAAACTACCATTAAAACTTCTACCTCCATTTCTTCCACAACTTTTTCTTCTATCTACGCATTCTTCTTCTTCATGAAGAGGATGTAATTATCTCTAGAGTCATGGCTCTAGTGCCAGTGCCAAGAGAAACTGTATTGTGAATCACAGACCTACTTGACCCTTCCCCTTCATGTGCAAATTCTTAAAAATAGAGAGTTACAAAATAAATTCACATTACTAAAGTTGTAAGTCGGTACTGAGAATGTATACAGGACAAGAAAATATTTTTTGTAACACTCATGGGTGTCCTTAGTGGAAATTCTCATCTAAATCTAATATTTCATTCTGATTCTGAAGCTGATCATTCTTTAGGAAGAAATGAAAACGTACCCAAATTGCATCAGGGAGAGTGGAATTAAAACAAAATCATAACTGTTTTGTTGGAGCCTTTGTATTTGTTAGAGTTCAAGGCTATGTTTTCTCGTTTATCCAAAACCTCAGTAATTAATCTTGAAACATTAATACCAAATCAACTACACCCTGGATTGTTGAGTTTATTCCTTTCAGAATACATATTCTTATGTCCAAGGAAATGACCCTTTTAATCTTATATATAAAGAAAAATTTGCTGAATAAAACTGACTCTTACCCAAGAAATTTTATAATGCCCAGTCTGGATTTGGGATTGAATTCAGTGTCTGCCCAATTTTAGAACCAGCTTTCAGTGCAGTTCTGTAGGAAAGGATAAAACAGAGCTGACCTCTGTATGGCTGAGAGTACAGTGGTGGTTTTCATTCATTAAACTGTTGATAGCTTCAAAGAACTTCAGCTGATTATTCCACTTCTCTCCTGGGATGAAGTTCTCTTTAGACAGAAGTGTGAAAAAAATCCATGTAAGTGGAAATTCTATTATTTTTCCCCCTGCCTTCTCTCCCTGCTCCCATTTGTATTAGGCTGCAAAGAGTATCTTGCACAAAGTCCACGGAGCAAACTGTATTCCACAGACAAAAATGTTGCTAGGACGAGAGCTCATAATTCTACTCTTTTTTACTTTTTTTTATTAAATTGCCTAAAGTAAATTTATTTAGTTAATATTTATTTTGTCGAGTGAACTCTTGACTACAGAGTCTCATGTTCTTCTCTGCCCTTGGCAAAGGTCCAAAAGTCATTGATAAAGGAGTATACTCTTCCAGGCTTCAGAATGGCCTTCCGTACCTATGTTGTCATACTGAGTCTCTGTGTTTATTAGATATAGTAGTATACAATTGTTGAATGATTTCAAGAAATTATCCTTGGAGAGCCTGATATAGCTGTCTCCTGAGAGGCTCTGACAGTGCCTGACTAATACAGAAGTAGAGGCTCACAGCCATCCATTGGACTGAGCACAGGGTTCCCAATGAAGGAGCTAGAGAGAGGACCCAAGGAGCTGAAGGGTTTGCAGCCCCTTGGGATGAACAACAATATGAACTAACTAGTACCTTCAGAACTCCCAAGGACTAAATCACCAACCAAAGAGTACACGTGGTGGGACTCATGGCTCCAGCTGCATATGTAACAGAGGATGGCCTAGTCATCAGTGGGAGGAGAGGCTCTTGGTCCTGTGAAGGTTCTATGCTCCAATGTAGGGAAATGCCAGGTCCAGGAAGTGGGAGAGGGTGGGTTGGTGAGCAGGTGGGCAGGAGAGGGAACAGGATTTTTTTTTTCCAGAGAAGAAACCGTGAAAGGAGATATCTTTTGAAATGTAAATAAAGAAAATATCTAATAAAAAAAAAAAGAAATTTTCCTGCTGGGCAGTGGTGGCGCACGCCTTTAATCCCAGCACTTGGGAGGCAGAGGCAGGCGGATTTCTGAGTTCGAGGCCAGCCTGGTCTACAGAGTGAGTTTCAGGACAACCAGAGCTATACAGAGAAGCCCTGTCTAGAAAAACAAACAAACAAACAAACAAACAAAAAGAGCAGAAAAAAAGAAATTATCCCTGGAACTATAAAAGATTAAATGTGTAGTAATATTTTAAATTGTCTACCTTAATCTTTATTTTATATGCATAAGTGTTTTGCCTTATGTGGTTTTGTGCACCATGTGCTTGTAGTACCCACAGTGGTCAGAAGAATGAGTCACATTCTTTGAAACTGTTGTGAGCTGAAATTTTCGTGCTGAGAAAAAGAACTCAAGTCCTCTGGAAGACAAGTCAGCATTCTGAACCACTAAGCTATCTCTCCGGTCCTATGTATGAATATTCTTATCAACTATAATATGATATATGGATACAAGAAATTATTGTCTACAAATTGAAAAGTAAATTAAGAAATTAAAAATGATGAAAACTCTTTATGGGGCATTACTTTACCCAGGGGTAAAAATATTATTCCATAGAGGTTTAGAGATGATAAGTTCTTCCCAGATCAAGTGTTGAAGGATTTTTTCTATCCCAAAAGCCCCGTATCTCTTGATTCCAGGCTCTTTGCTTAAAAATGATGTTTTGCCCCACCTCGGGAGCCATGTCATATGCAGAAACCAAGCCCAGACACTATTACTGATGCCAAGAAATGCTTGCTGACAAGACCCTGATGTAGCTGTCTCCTAAGAGGCTCTGCCACACACTGACAAATACAGATGCAGATGCTCACAGCCAAGCTTCGGACTGAGTATGGGAACCCCAATGGAGGACGGGAAGGACTCAAGGAGCTGAAGGGGTTTGCAATCCCATAGGAAGAACAACAATATTAACCAACCAGACCCCTCCCCAGAGCTCCTAGGGACCAAATCTCCATGTACACATGGAGAGACTCATGACTCCAGCTGCATGTGTAACAAAGGTTGGCCTTATCTGGCATTAATGGGAGGGGAGGCCCTTGGTGCTGTGGAGGGGAATGCTAGGGTGGTGAGGCAGGAGTGGGTGGGTAGATTGGGAAGCAGAAGGAGAGGGTATGGGATGGGGGTTTGCAGAGGGGAAACTGGGAAAGGGAATAACATTTGAAATATAAATAAATAAAATATTCAATAAAAATAATAATAAATGATATTTTGCTTTGTTTTTAATATGTATGCATTTTTCAACAGTTTAAGAAGTTTTACTAATTATGAAGCATAGTGGCATATGGGAAAATACTGTATTATAGAAATCACCATGATTTTTCAAAAAAAAAATAAGAGCAGCTAAAGTGGATTTATCATTTGGGGTTTTCCTGGATATTCCAAGTTACTAAATCTACAGTTGACATTTATTGGTGAGAGTGCTACCTGCCAAAAAACACACAATGTACTTTGGATACAGGAATCAATAGATTCAAGTTGGATCTGACTTAAAAACCTCTTTATCAAATACTAGCTTTCAGGGTAAGATAAGTTGCTATGAAAGCTGCTAAAGGGGAAGCCATTAATAGTTCTACTCAACTGTGATGCTGATGAAACATATCAATGATTAGGCTTATAAGATATTCCTAAAGATACAATGATGGCACACATCTTTGCAGTAACATACAGCTGTCTAATTCAATGGTACTGAATATTGAGACCTCTTAGTACCATTCCTCATGTTATGGTGGCCTCTGATCCTACAATTATTTTGGTTGCTACTTTATAACTGTAATTATGTTATGGTTATGCATCGTAATGTTAATATCTGTGTTTTTCAGTGGTCTTAGAGGACCTCTAAGGGATTGTGACCCACAGGTTAAGAAACACAGCAAGTGGATCCAAGGACCATCAACATGAAGGAAAATACCTCTAGTATTAGAAATCTAGACAAAAACCTGAAACTGGTGAGGTCATGAATAGTAAAGAACTTCCTACTGCTACTTTATTAGACCAGTAAATAATTGCCTGATTTTTCATAAAATATTTAATAAAATGTCTCATAAAATAATTCATAACTGCATCTAAAAATACTTGTCCAAAGTGTGTATCCCACCCTCTTTTTAATGCGGGTGGGTACCATCACAGAAACCCACACCTCATGAAAATAAAGAGATCATGATGTACCCAGCTATAACAAGAGATGAGTCTAAAACAGGGTATAAATCTGATATCTAAGGATCAGTGGACATTGAAAGGCAGTAATTGAAAGAGTCAGAGGAATATTATCCTAGAAGGGAGAGCTGAGCTACAACTGTTTAAGTAGCCTCAACAAATTGGCTACTTAAACAAGGCCTGAACATGGACAACATCAAAAGCCATGTTAGTGAGAGGGTAAATCCCTCAGGGCCCACCACTAGACAAAAAGCCTATAGAACTATAGAAAATTAATGATTAGCAAGACTGGAAGAATTATTCTTTAGTTCTCAGCCCTAAAATTATGTATATGCTGCAACACTAGATGAACTCAGTCAGTTGTATTTATAGAGTTGTGTGTGTCTGTGTGTATGTCTGTGTGTGTGTGCACACTTGCATGCACATGTGCCTAATCTTTATAATCATAAAAAGGAGGCCACAGATTTGAGAGTGTTGGATGGTGCACAGAAGGTGGTGGAGGACGGAGAGGAAGGAGGATGTGGATGATGTAGTAGTTCAACTAATTTTTTAAATATTAAAGAAAAAAGGAAAATACTAATTTGAGCCAGCAGAGTAGACAGTTCAGGGACTACAAAGTCTGCTCATGCCTTTGTCCCACCGTTGGGACAATGTGAGACATGTGAGATAGTTAATCTTGACTGCTCTCTTGATTCAATCTGCAATGCACTAAGACACACATTTCTTGGTGATTCTGTGAATATATTTTTTTCTATACACTTCTACTCTATTAGTGAATGCTTCCCCTGCTACTTCCCTGATGCTGCAGCTATGCATACTGGTATCAAAAATTAATTTTCTTTGTCCTTCCACAGTGATTGGAAGACCCACTGCCTGCTAAGAATCCTTTAGACCTCCATCAGAAGATTGAGAATGTGTGGCCCTGGCCTTATGGAACCAAGTAGCTACTGAATTTTTAGGTTCTCCAACATGTAGACATTCATGATTAGAGACTCAGCCACAACTGAATAAGAAACTCTTTTATAAGACAGAATCATTCCATCTGTTTTATCTTCTCAAAAAGCCTAAATAATAAACTATCTCAGGCCCTGGGTGGTTTCTTTCTTTCTTTCTTTCTTTCTTTCTTTCTTTCTTTCTTTCTTTCTTTCTTTCTTTCTTTCTTT
>JADRCD010217565.1:16909-27342 GCA_019843815.1 Montemys delectorum | reverse complement strand
TTTCTTTCTTTCTTTCTTTCTTTCTTTCTTTCTTTCTTTCTTTCTTTTTTAAGTAGTAAAAACAAGAGTATAGTAACATGGAAATCTCAGTATATGACAATATTGTGTGGTACTATCCAAATATTACAGACAGTAAAATGTGACAACATATTTAGTTTGTTCATGTTCAGAGTTGTCAAAGTTGGCTGTATGTACTTATGAGCATATATGCATTGAAGTGTTCCAAGGAAGGCAAAAACATTGTGAATGTATAATTCGCTGCTCAAGCTCTGGCTTAATGTGTAAACTCCCAAAATTAGCTCAGAACTGAGATTCAAAGAAAAAAAGAAAAGAAAAGAAAGAAAGGAAAGAAAACACTCAAAACACCAAAATTGAGATGGAAGAGAAAGAGAAAAGATAATAATAGTAAATGACATTTGTCTTAGTTAGGGTTCTCTAGAGTCACAGAACTTAGTCTCTATGTAGTAAAGGGATTTATTGATGACTTACAGTTTGTAGTCCAACTCCCAACAATCAACTCCCAACAACAGTCGCGGCAGCAGCTGTGAATGGAAGTCCAAGGATCCAGCAATTGCTCAGTCCCACAAGGCAAGCAGGCGAAGCAGAGAGAGCTTTCCTTCTTTCAATGTCCTTATATACGTCTCCAGCAAAAAGTGTGGCCCAGGTTAAAGGTGTGTGCCACCACACCTTTAACCCCGGATGACCTTGAACTCAGAGCTTTCTATGTTAATCCTATGGGATTCGTAGCCACTATTCCTCAAGGTCTCCATGGCAAGATTCAGGTCAGAAACTTGTATCTCTCAGCCTCCAGATTAGGGCCACAGGTGAGCCTTCTAATTCTGGATTATAATTCATTTCAGATGTCGTCAAGTTGACAACCAGGAATAGCCACTACAACATTCTTTCCACATCTGAATGGATTGAGTCTGCTTTTCTGAATGTCTGAGCTGTGACTCTACTAAACTTCTTTAGCAACATATAAACTCTTGGTAGTCACACCTAGAGCACATGATAAACAATGTACTGAAGTGAAGAATAATACACTATAACTAATATGTTAATATATTATGCACTTTACATGAATATATTATATATGTGAATATATTTTATATATTAATATACCATACACTTGTATTATACTTAATATGTATGCAATTATATACATTCTTTTATATTATATGTTGTATATCACATTATATATTATATGTTATATATTATATATAATTATATTTTATTCAGTATATATACATATATGTATATATACATACATATATATAGTATAGTATACTAGGAGGAAATGCACCAAGTTGTAGAACTGTCTAGATACAAGGAGGGTAGTGTATATGTTAAGAGAAGGAATCGGGCACCTGAGACTGAAGCTCCTACCATTCTGTCAGTTTTCACTATGACCTACAACTTCAGTTAAGTAAGAATGGCACCCTGAGTAGAAATCGGTCCCCACAGGCATTAGTGATGCTGCTGAGGATCCTATCTCTGCACGACCCCCAGGGATCCCAAGACAAGAAGAAAGGATTAAATATTTGGGGATGCTAAATTAACAATGAAGCAAGTACAGAATTCTGGAATGAATATTCCAACATCTTCACATTTCAGAAAGGCTTTCCAGCAGAAGGTTTTAAGATTTCAGTGGAAGACAGACTTTTGTTCTTCCATCCCCCCCCCCCCGCCCCCCGGACTGTCTGTGCTGCAGATTTTCTCCGTCTGCTGGAATTTACTGCTCTTTTCACCCAAACTCACTGTAAATGTTATGACACGTCTAAAAATATGTCTGCCTTTCTCTTGTTTTATCCATTCCCAAATTATCTTTCTTTACATTGTGACCATGCACTTTCAAAGAGTGTGCATCTACCTTCCACACCAGTTTTTGTTTCTTATGTGGCAAAATAGAAAATGGTTTTTCACTTGGTGTGACTAGTGTGCCACCGATGAAAATATTTGAGTAATGGATTGTATATAGAAAAACTAAGGTTGTTTGAATTGGACTCATTAGTTTTCTGAAAAAGTATGTATAGATTTGAAGTAATAGTCATTGATTTCATTATTATATTTGTGTTCTAAAAACAAGTGGCTGTAAATGTTGACAAGGACGGAGGGGAAAAGAGTGTTTTATTCAATGTTGGTAGGAACATATAAAGTGAAGTCAGTACGGAAGTCTGTTGCAGCATTTTCTTTGTCTAGGGCAGTGACAGGTCTGTAATTGGGCAGGAATAGGGAGGCGGGGCTAGAAGTTTAGGGTAAGGGAGGTCAGAGGTCAGAGGAGAAGCAGAAGAAATCAAAGTGGAATCAGACAAAGAGGAAGATGATCCAGACCCCACGGGGTTTTAAACAGCCACAAGTAGCTAAGGTCTTCATAAGGTTAGAATAATTGGGTTAAAGCATTATCTTTATCATTTGGCTCTGAAATTATTGTATTGGCAACTTGTAAGTTGTTATCTTATTGATATATAAACCTGATTGGATAAGTAGGCCTTAAGAGTCATGTTTCTACCAGGTAAGTAGGTGCTAGATGACTGACTGTGGGGTGTGTGGGGCATTGCATGTAAGCGAAATATTCTTGTTAGCTGGGAGAGAATAGCAGAACCCCAATGGGACATAGTGTTGAGGCCAATCAGTACCAGTACTAAAGCGGTAGTCCAGTGGGGCAGGAGAGATTGAGGGGTGATCATTTTTAATATTTCCCACAACAGAAGTCAGATACAGAACCCTTAAAACCTAAAAATGGAACTGTCATATAATCCAGTTACACAACTTACTGGTATACATCTCTATACTGCTTCAGTAATCAGGATGTGCATGGGTCTCTGTCGAATGTTAACTTAAGCATTATCCATAGCAACCAACACATAAAATTGACCTAGATACACTTCACAAGGTGAAATATTAAAAGGGAAAGATTTATATATACATATTAAATGAAATAAGCAAGAATCAAAGATTCATGTGAGTACTTTTATATTTACACGGTAGATTTAAATGCCTGTATATGTACTTTCATCATGAGACAAAGTGGGGAGGTGGACCTTGCAAAGGGGGCGGGTCTAAAGGAAGTGAAGAGACAGGAGAAAATGAAAAGGAAAACAAAGAAAATGTGCTTTGTGAGACTTGAAAAAATATTAAATTAAAACAGAAGTGAATTGTGTGGAGGCTTGAAGCAGACCATAGTGGCACAAGGGACAGCCATCAGGTGGTAAGCAGATTTGTCTGTGTGAAAAGTCCTGATGAACTTGTCATTGTGTACATTAACTACAGGATCATAAGATGTCTCTGGAAGTTTAGAATCTGAAAATGGCTGCAGACTTCACACAACTCACTCAAGGAAGCCGTTCTAGAAAGTAAAGGAGAAACACAGATGATTAGCTAAGAAAACAATCACAAAGAACTTTCTTAATTCCAAATATTCACCTAGTAATAGAATATTCATCCTGCAAAATGTAATAACTTTATCTTGTTCAGATTTCTTAGGAGATACTAATCGGGCTAGCCCACCAGTAAGTCAAATCTTGAGGATCATTATCCTAGACTGGCATCTGAATTAAATAATAGTATTATAGTTTAGACGACATTTATATTTCTCACATGTATGTGGTGTTTGTACTTATTATGAACTTGGCCAATTCTAGAATTAACCTAAGAAAGAAGTCCCAAAGAACCACTGTTTAGATTGATTGGTCTGTGGGCTTGCCTGTGAGAGATTTTTTTTAATCAGGTGGTTTAATGTGAGAAGACCCACACTGAATGTGAAAGGCATTAGTTCACATGCTGTGCTGTGGTCTGAAAGAAAAGGAGAAGGTACATGTGTATTAATTCATTGTTCTCCTCTCTTCTTCATGAGTGCAATCTCAAGGTGTTTCACATTTCTGCGACCTTGAATTCTTTTGCAATGATCAACTGCAACTTAGATTTTAAGTCAAATGAAATTTTCTCCTGTAAGTTGCATTTGCCGGGGTGTGGTTTTTTAGCCCCATGGCATCTGCAGTTAGTGTTTTAATTTTTAACGACAGAAGCAATATTAAAAATTCCCCAAAATGAGAATGTCTGAGGGTCAAATCTGTGACATGGTTAATGGAGCGACATGGCTGGTGTTCATAGTAGCTTATATACCTCTCACAGTGAAACTTGAGAAGAAGCATCACACTATAAGGTACTGCAGACCAGCAGTGAAGCTACCCATGGGTAGGGAGAAACAGAATGGTTGTGAGAACATTGGCAAAGGCACACAGAACTGCACGCATAGAAGCACCCTTCTGACATGATATGACCTAAGCCAATACATTCTAGAATCTGAGGAGACGGGTCCCATGGTAGGACTATTAAAACCCAAAGAACAGAAGGCTCTACAGCCCCTGTATCTATGGACAATCTCCCTTGTGTGTGAGGTGTTCCTTTTGACAATGTCCGTCCTCACTATTAGTGACCTCTAAATTTGTTATTCTCACAGGAATTTATTTATTCCTGTCGATCACCCTAAGACCTTCCATCATTCCTTTCAAATCTTAGCACAGCATACTCTAAGTCACATATTCAGTGATTATAGGATCTTTATTGTAATATATTCCCTGGTCTCCAAAAAAGAAACTAGAAATGATTCCCTTGGTTGACATCTTCAAACCTGTAAGTAGTGAGTAAAATAAACTCCCAAACTGGTAAAAGCTAGACATTTTGTCTTCCTATATGTCAATATACAATCAATATATCTCTCCCCCCGCCACACACACACATACACACACCTATACTTTTTTGTTACTATCTAAAGCTCCAGAAAATACTCTTATAAACCATGGGGTGAAACAAAAACACAATAGATAATACAAATTGATTTATTCATCATAGATAAGAGATAAGTTTCAAGATTAGCTTTTTGAGAAACTTAGGCATTCTGGAATTTTTTTTTTTAAAAAAGTATTAGATGTTTTCCATCCTAAACTTTGCTTTCATAATGCTCTTTAAATTTAATATTTGTTTTCATTTTTCAGAATCAGAGGTGACTTATTCTAAATCAGTAATAATGACAAAGCTGGAATTAAAGGGTATTAATTATGTTTCCTTAAACCATCATCAAGCCAGACCAAATCCATGCTTAGAGAGTGGAGTTGGGCATAAAATCCTATCTCCAATCATGGAGCTATTGACAGTTGTTAGCTACTGGGGAAGGAACAAATGGGTTTTTTCTAAGAGTGTATTCCCTTGTAAGTCAACTGAATTTCAGTAAAAAAAAACTTGCGTCCAAAAGTTACAGGCACCACAAATTGGCCTTGAGATATTTTGTTAAAGGGATACAAATTTGTATGGCTAGGAAAGGGGAATCAATCATGAAAAGGCTGGAAGAGAGGTGGATATTACCAAAACACATTGTACAAAAGTCTCAAGAACTAATAAAAGATAAAAATTTAAGGCTGCATTCAACTATGGAGTTACATTCATAATGTCTATAATAATTCATATTTTCTGAAAATAGGAAAATCACAATGAATACTTTATTTGCTAGAGTATCTTAGTAGTAAGTCTTTCAGTAGAGGTGCATCAGTTATTTTACATACCCTAAAGAATACCTTATGAAAACTGTTTTCTGATTAAGTTTCACTCTTTTCACTTGAGGATTGTGACAACTTGGGTACATGTTGGAATGGCATACATGCAAGTAGCAGGTGAGCAGCTGTTTATAATCTGGAGACTAAACTTCTAACCTCTCAGCTATTGCATTTCTCACATAGGATTTGTATGTATGGGTATGTGAGGAGAGAAAGATCCAACAGAAATAATCTATTCCTGAAGATCCACAACTGTAATGTAGGCTGGCACTTTACACCTGGGTTGTGACTTTTCACTCTGAACAACGTTCCTAAAACATAGTTGTGGAACACTTACATCCTGTGTGGATCCTTGTATTTCTTTTATACATTCCCGTAGTTGATTGGATGAGCTGTAAGCATCCCTTTGAAGACTACTAGCTTATAGGAGTTTCTGGGTCTTATACTTTTGGATCTGACAAATTAGACTAACCACATTACTTTAAATAAACTGAACAAAAAGCAGATGGAGAACTCAAAATAGATGTGAGGACAGTGACAGTATACCTTATGCAGTGTTGGCTTGTATGTGTCTAAAGTCATAAAGTTAGAGAGTCACAAACCTTCTCCAATGAATTTTATATAACCTTGCACATTTTCTATGTTCTTTCATATACACTGACATTTTTCTATTTCCTCAAAGAAAATGATTTTTAAAGGCTACATTGAAGCTAGCACATATAGCTATATTTTCTTTGCTAGAATACTTTCAGAATCTCTGTGAAATTAAAACTAGCCAATGTTAATAGCAATATAGTTATTTAAGTTAAATGAAAAATAGTCTAAGATTGTGGGAAAGGAGGGGCCAACTTCATGTTCCCAAAGTCCCATAATAATGAATCATCTTAAAGGACATATTGAAGTCTTGCACCCTGTTTGTAAGCCCACTTACTTTCCCTATTTATGACTTTTAATGTAGATTCCAAATGAGAACTTTTTCTGCTAATTAATGAGTCATTGTGCTTGAAAGGAAAAACCTTAAAATGCTTGAGTTAGCTCTATGTTCAAAGGTCATGATACTAATAACTGGTTCAGTATGTAATGGGAAATCAAAAACATAATTTGTACAGAAATTAAACTATGAGTATGCACACACACACACACACACACACACACACACACAGAGTTACTGACAATGTTAAAATAAGGATGACAACCTAACAAACTATAAAGTACTGTGCAGAGTGTGAGGCATGTGTAGTGGATAAACAGCATATCACTGTGTTATCCTTGTATGTCATCATATAAACTATTGTTCTAGTGCCAAGCACATGTGGCAGACAGGAATAGTGGCACATGTTTTAATACCAGTGCTCAGAGGGTAGAGGAAGTTCAATCTCTGTGTTCGAGCCTGGCTCGCATACTGGGTTCAGAGCTAGTCACAATTACATAGTGAGACTGTCTCTAACAAACAAAGAAACAACAACAATAACAACAAAAAAAACCTATTCAACCTCAAAAGCAAAGTAAGAATGTTTAGAAGTCATTTTCACATATATAAGGAGTTACCTTGACAGTTTATAATTAAGAAGATTTTACGTATGTTTTACACATCAGCTGCCACACATATTCCATATTTAGTAACTTGAAAGTACAACATTTATATGTTGAATCAAATGCTCATTTTCTTAGACTGGCATATTAAGAGCCTTTGGGGATCAGCATAGTTCCATTTTCCTGGTTGAATCTAACAGCTTTGAATTTTCTATATTTCATACTCCAGTAGGTTAATAAATCTGTGTGTGTGTGTGTGTGTGTGTGTGTGTGTGTGTGTGTGTATGCGTGGGTGCATGTGTTATCTTGCCTAAGACTCTGATCCTACTTCAATACTATCTTACTCTTACAACTTTCTCATGTATTCTTCTCATAAAAGAGCAAGATACAATTGATATACTCCACCTTGAAACTTCAAGCATGAGCCCCTAGTCTTATGTTCCTCTGCAAGGTGCCTTCACAACACTGTTAATGCCTCATTACCAAGCCAGATGGGTGACAACAACATTCTCCCTGACAGTTCAAGTAGGATTTTTTTTTTTTGAGAGAGAGAGTTTAATTCGGGACTACAAGTGGACAGAGCTATCCAGACCTCTTCGGCATTCTGATTATGGGTTTCACATTTTCCACTGGTATTTTCCCCCTCTTTAATAGGCCAGGCAGCTGACAACTGAATTAGTACACTCCCCTTAGTATGCCAGTGGTTCATGACAATAGCCTAAGGGAAAGATATAGATAACTGAGAAGTTTTCTCACCGTTGTGATATATTTTTTCATATGGTTAATAAGGCAATTGAAATGACATTCTGTCACTGCAGTGTTTTACAGTGAGCTTGTGAATTCCCCTGTGCTACCACTAGGAGGAGATGCACTGTATTTAATACACAAGGAAATAGAGAGGAGGAAGGAGGAGGAATGTGTAAATACCTGGAACTTGGCAAGTATCTTTAGATACTAGTAGTCTCTCATGCTAATGAGATAGCCAGTGTGGGTATTGTAATTCTGGAGGTAGTAAAGTGAAATAACAAAGAAAGAAAACCTCAAAGGTTTAAAGATATTTATTAAGCAGCATTGGAATGGAAAAAAGCTAAGTGTTGTTGGTGATGTGGTTCTGTAACAATGATAAAGTGTGTTTCTGTGTGTATGTGCCTGTAGCCTTCATTAAGAAGTACTTTTAAAGGTAGGACTATTTTAACATTCCCCTTTTTCCCTAAATCCTCTTATCTTTAGTGGTTCTTATTAGACATAAAACTATACATATATAACTTATCTTTATTGGATATAAAATTATTTCTATATTGCAAATTATGAATATTGTATTCTGCATTATTAATAATGTAACATTATATACAAGTTAAAATTTAGATAGCTTATTACCATAGCATTCCACTTAAAAATATTTTAGTAAGATTTGTAATAATCTTACTAAATGCAAATAAGTAAAAATTAGAAGAGAAAGAATAGTTCAATTTTTCCAATTCTTAGTTAATAAATATTTTCTGGCTTAGCTGCTTCTGAAGAACCCCTTGCATTTTTATGCATTCTGTAATGTTTTTATATTGTAGATAAGACAATGTCTTATAAAACATACTTTCTGGCAAGAATCTTTCTAGCATCAGAAGAAAGGAATTATTAACTATGATATAAAACCATTGCCAATTACATGACAGTCATTACATATGATATGAATATCCATAATGTGAATAAAACATTATCAAATTTTGTATCAAGTACACATTATTTTATAGCATGGTGTTCTACACTGATATTATATATGTATAGATAGTATATCTTAATGCAGTATTGAACATTCTCCCTCTGGTAAATCCTTTATTTGGAGAGATTTTGTAGGAAGTGAACTAACTGTTGCTGATCATGGTACCTCTAGCTAAAATGAATAAGGATTATTAGGAAGGGTCTGTGGCTCACAGGCTGCTTTAACCACTTTTCCTAATTTGCTCATGTGTATCATGTTTAGCACACATGGTGGTTTCTTTCCTAGATCTATAAATATAGTTGTGTGCCCTACCTATGACACTTTTGAAGTCTAGTATCCCATATAATATCTTTTTTCTGATAGGATATTCTTAAATTTTCCATTTGGATTATAACCTCCAGGCTTAGGAAGCACAACCATAAATCAAAATTATATGGACCTTTTATAGCTTGGTTCTACAATGTATATTTATTACCCCTGTTAAGAAGATGAAAGCAAGACACCATGAATCAGGATGAATTAGTTAATATAACATGAATAATGATATACTTACACCCAAAAGATGTAAGCTCTCCAATCCACTTCACTTTTCATTGGCACACAATTTCTCTTTAGGTTGATAGATTTAAAAAGGAGACCTTACTACATCTAACCACTATCACCACATATTACACAGTCCAGTTTTAACTTTCATGAATTTGTCTTCCAGATACAAGATGGGAAAAATTGTTGTTGTTGTTGTTGCTGTTGCTGGTGGTGGGTTTTGTTTTGTTTTGTTTTTTACTTCTATATAGACATATAGTTATATAGACATTGGATTTAGAGAAACTTGAGCATGGATTAAAGTCTTTGTAGGATGTGATGTCCAAAAATGCAATACCATCTATCTGTAGGCTATTGGGACTGTAGAAGCTTGTACTTTATGGATTTCAGAAGTTTGTGAGAAACAAAATTGGTCATTATTAGTAAAAAATGTGGCTAAAAATGAAAAAACTAAACTTAATGGAGTAAACTGCCTCTGAACTCAGAGACCTTACTATTAAATACAGAAAGTTTGCCTTTTTTTAATAATTCCTTGAACTTCCACAGAAGAACCTATAGACTTTTCAGAGAGAGGGAACCAGAATTTAGCTTAGCTGAGAAACTAGTAAGAGGCATCTTTCCTAGGCAGTAACACAGTCACACATTCTACATGCCAAACTCAAGGAGCAGAGTAAGAAGATCTAAGTAAGCATGCTCACACACTCTGTTTGACTATTTCAGAGGCTTATATCTCACTAGGAAAGACTTTAGTTTGGTCATTTATACCAGGCAATATCTTCTAATACTGACTTGTCATGTTTTGCCACCTCTTCTCTTTTCCCTACAAGGGATGGCAGGAGATTTAAGGATCATTTATTAAAAGTTCTCTCCCTTCCTTTCTAGTGGCTACTGCTCTACTTGTTTAAAATCCTGTTGAAAGGGAGACAAGAGAAAATAGGGGAAGGGAATGGAAAGGAAGGGGAGGGGAGGGGAGGGGAGGAGAGGGGAGGGGATGAAGAGAAGAGAGCCTGTGCGTATATGTGAGCATGTGCATGCGTGTGTGTATGTGTGTGTGTGTGTGTGTGTGTGTGTGTGTGTGTGTGTGTGTGTGT
>JADRCD010217565.1:0-16899 GCA_019843815.1 Montemys delectorum | reverse complement strand
TGTGTGTGTGTGTGTGTGTGTGTGTGTGTGTGTGTGTGTGTGTGTGTAATACATACATCTATTCATGTTAGTGGATAGATTTGGGTGGACAAAAAAGCCACTTAAACCTCAAGCCATCTCCTATAGATAAATCAAGTTAAGGGGAAAATGATAATTAAACAGCTTGGAAAAATAATGCTAGAGTTAATGATTTGCAAAAGATAAGAAATATCAGTTCTTTAAATGGCTTTAAACTCTGTGATTCAGGTGGAAATAATATGTACTGTACTTGACCACACTCAATTTATGGTAATTTCTGAGTAGACTGGTTTATAATCTCCACCTTTGGTAAATTAACCTAGATTGAATGTGCCTGCTGCATTGATATCAATGCTAGGAACAAACGTCTTATTAATATTTCAGGCCCAATAAAACATGAATAAGAAAAGGCTATCATTATTTTTCCAAGTCACAAATATATAACATCATAGGTTGCATCCAAGACAAGAACTGATTTTGCATACTTGGGGTCCAGTACATCATACTCAAGAAAAATAACTCCCTTTACACGAAGTTCTTAAAGGTATCATCCAGATGCTTTCTCTCTGCCAAGATGATAGACATGTCAAGAACATGTCATATCCTCTATTGGAATTAATGGTAGTTATTTGTAGATCTATCTGCCTAAGTATAGCAAAGATAAGAACAGTTTTTCATTTATTTCTGTTGACTTACTAGTCTTTTATGAAAATATTGGAACACATTTACCCACTTGGTACATATCCAGGACCAAGTGTAGATCTTGGAAAAAGAAAAGGCAGAGGTTGGTTTCCTAAAATCTGTTACTCATATGTGGCAACTTCTTCAAAGGGAGGAAATTTTATTCTGTAAATATGGCTTAAGCATTCATTGTCACACTTGCTTGCTTTGAGGTCCTCCCTGAGGCAGAGTAACAGGAAAAATTTTGTTCAAGTCATTAACAGAATGGTTTTCAGCTTCTATAAGTGAGTTAGAAAACACAGAGACATTGCTGTTACACACACACACACACACACACACACACACACACACACACACACACATTAAACAAATATTACCAGAGGAAACTATTGTGAGGAAAATCTTATTTTATATTTATTTTTGAATCCCAACAATGGCTTAATTAATATATCTATTTTATAAAGTATATAACATGTACTTGAAAAGATACATACATACATACATGCATACGTGCATGTTTATTTAAAACATCAAATATCAATATCAAAAGCCCACCTAGGCAACTTTAAAGGGGAAAGCTACAGAACACAAATAAAGTTTAGATATATGCTTAACTTTTGTATAATAAGTATATTGAAATTGATTTTAAGATTTAAGAATATACAAAAAATTAGAATATCTCAATGAATTATTTTCTTAATCCTTATCTATATTTATGTCAGATGGTAACCCAGAGGACTAGTTATTTTTTAGTATTGTAATAATGTTTCCCAATTCTTTTTCTAACTTCCACCCATTCAAGCTACTTTGTCCTTTACCTCACTACACCAAATCCTCTACTTCTTTAGATGTTTCTTATGAAGTGATAGTTGATCTGACAGTTCTAAATAGTTTGCTTCTATCTTTTTAGGCACTTTTGTGCTGCAGGACAATGGGTGGAATCATGAACAAGGTATCATTGTGTGGATTCTTAATCTAAGTCTAAGTGAGCGAGATGTGGATACTCTACGGACCTTCAAAGCAGTGTTGCTTTGCACAGGGTTACTTAGAGGGAAGGGACTCTTGCCTCTCTTCTCTTCCAGGGCACATGTGAATTCCCTAAGTCTTTTCAACTTTCTGTCTTTTGAGTGTTGCAGAAGTTTCCAGTGCTGTTCAGATCCTGCAGGCTTGACTTCTGTAAGTCACCAATTTGTTTCCCCCTCCTGCGAAGACAGCCTCCGGAAGTTATTTTCCCTCCTAAATATTTCTTGAAACAAAAAGAATTAGCTTGCTGTTAAGAACAAAATCGTTAAGTGTTCCACTTTCCTCCATGCAGTACACAACCCAAGGACAGAACAAATTCTTGCCCTCAAGGATGCTACCATCTCTTTCAAAGGACTGTGTCTGCATTAGCATTTTAATAGTGCCATAATTCCGTGATGCTGTTAGACAAGCCTTATTTAATTGGGCTCAACTGCCACATTTTATTCCAGTGAAGACTCATTGGCAACATGGATTACCATTTGTCAGTGGGAAGCGGCTATTAACCTTGATATATGTGAATACTCCCACATAGAATGTCCATGCTCTGCACAGAACACATTTCTAAGGAATAACATGAGGCGAACAAAGAGTGGGGAGAGACACAGCCATGCTCTATTTAGTAATGCTGATATAGCTACAAGTAGAGAAGTCCTTTCAGACATCAGGGCACAGGTACAACTGTGTGTGAGCAGTGACAAGTTGTTATTATTCGGCCAGAATATCAGAAGAAAATGATCTTGCTCCTTTAAAGTAAAATGTATCATTAAATACTATGCAGGGAAATACTGAGGCCATTGATATATCCTTTATTGTATCATCTAGGTTTGAAATTAAAGCATTGACCTTATGTTGCATTGCTTAAATAACAACACTACCACTGCTAAATAGTATATATAGGTTTCAGAAAGTACAAGTTAGTATGTCATATGGGAGACCTCATTTAGTTTCCAAAACTCCCTAATACCCACTACTCAAGATTTCATTCACAACTTGTACTAGTGGCTCAGGAAGACGAATCTTAGATTTGTCAAAGTCAGTAGTTCTGCCTTTATATCCTCGACCCCCTTATTATGAAGTTAATGTAAGAGTCAGTATCACTTGGAAACATCAACTCTCCCACAGGTGCATGGTAATAACTACACTGACATACAATCACCAGACATTACGAATACCAATCATACAAATGTGTGATATAGCCACCACACACATTTTCATGACCCTCCTATATTTAAAAATCAAGATTTTTTTTTATCCTAGGTGGAGACAGATATCAAACAAACAAACAAACAAAAAACCAACCAACCAAACAACAAACAAAACTCTCCTTTGCAGAGATGCTCCTTTTGAGCGGTAACGCTTCTGAACTTTCTTCCAGATTCAGACAGAAGGCCAGCACCAACACAGAGCTCATCCATCCAAGCATCCAGGAATACTGACTCTCAGCTACCCCTCACACTTCCCGCAGTTCTCCCTCCTGAGTTAGTACCCTGGCACTTTTTGTTTGTTGTTTCTCTGCTTCTCTTTCTTAGCTTTTCTTTCCTTTGATGTCTCTAATCCCTCCGATCCATACTCAGGTGACCAAACTTTCATCCATAATCTGTAGTATTCAAAGTAAAGGAGGGGTGTATAGATTCTAGGATTTTCTGAGCACCTCAAGTAAATCCTTGCTAGGCCCCTCATGGATGGTTAGAACCATGAGTAGAAAATGAAGTTAAACTGATCCCGATCGATGTACCACAAAGCAGCCAACTGCATTCACCGACACACAACAGACAAATAAGGAATTGCTCTTCCGATTTATATTAAAAAGTCTTTTAAAGAATTATCTTTGATTTTTTATCCTAATTCTATTGAATCACAAGGCTTGCTCTTTCTCCCTCCCATTGCCTTCTGTCAGGCAGAAGATTCAATGGGAGTGAATTTGTCCTTCACTAAGTGACAATCAGCTTTTAGATTTTGACAGGACTTATGTTTCTTGTGAGTTCCTTCAGTTACATGGTTCTGAACTGCCACACTTTGCTCTGTGTTGTATTAAGAACAAATACCTATTTTCGTAGAAACAAGACTATGCTTCTTTAAAGGAAACAGATAGGATGGAAATAACTGCATTTTCTCAGTCACATTAAACAGAAAGGTTAAGCTCCAACTGACAGGGAAGATGTATTTGCAAGTGATTAGTTATATTTCTATCATAGTGCTTGCCTGTGTTCTTCCTTTGATGTCTAAACAAAGCATTTGAACATGCTGGGTTGTATGCTCTGATGTTGATTTATAGGTAGAACTGAATTCCAAACATTAAGCCAGTAGGTATGCTTTAATAAAAAGCACAGACTTTCCCCCTGCTGGTTAGTGTGTGACTAAGTGATACTCTTTTCGGGGCCTCAATCTGTCAAGACAGGTGTACAATGGGGGAGTCCTTCAGGCACAAAGACCTGAGCTATGCACAGAGGGCCATGCTCTGCTCAACAGGATAGCTGGGTTTTAAACCCTTTGCAGGAATTTTAACTATGTTAAAAGGAAAACAAAAACTGCTTTCTGTTCAACAGTGATGCTGACACACACACTATCATTTAGAAGTAAGATGTAGCTGCTAGCAAGAAGTTAGAAATCACCTTGCAAACAAATGACAGATAAAACTCTGACCAAACAGTGCCAGTCCTGATGCACACACATCAGAAGGAATGGTAGAGCATTTTCCTCAGGTTTATCCAGGCCTTTAGACTGACACATCTCAGTGAGCTGGAGAGTAGGGATCCAGGCAACCTTGTGGGCAGCTCAATAAAGCTATTTGGTCAGGACACAAAAGGAGAGAAAAATAACATAATAGAGATATTTTGTTAAATTAAGAGAGGCATTCCCATCTGGCCAAGCCCAGGGATGTGGAATGACTGTAATCTTATAATGAAGCCTCATGAAATACTTCAGTCTGTTGACTTCAGTTTGCATAAATGCACACACAGCGCTACTCATCACCTAGAAAGAGGAGATTCAAAAGGTATAATTCCAAATGCATCATTATTATATGTAAAGGACATTAATCAGATAGTGGATTTGAAGTTCTACTTTATATTTCATGTCCGGATACTGTAAATCAAGAAATGAAACTGTCTGTGATAAGCTTTTTCAAGTCAAAGAAGAATATATCTTCAAAGCAAACAATCTACTAACAGTGTATTCCTGCTCTTAAAAAAAAAATTGTATAGGGTATATAAAGAATAGAAAGCCATCACACATAATAGCATTGGCTAAATTTAACCTTTGCATTCTTTTCCAAACGTAAGAATTTGTACATCATTTGCATAATTGTATATAAATTAATATTTCAGACCAGTACATTGATTGTATTTCATTTTGCCCCCTCATTTATCTTTTCCAAAGAGAGCATATGTCTAGAAAAAATAGCTTCATCGCAGTGCAGCAGTTGAAAGCATAAATTTTGTCTGGTTTGTTATTTTCCTCAAAATGATCTTGTGAATATTATAAATCTAAATATATATATCTTCTTTCTCATCAATTTCACTTAAACAAACATTCTTAACATATACTCATTTTTCTTACTGCTTAATATTCTATTTAAATTCAGTTACTCTATTTTTTCTAACTTTGCTCCACTAATAATTTCAAATCACTACTCTGGACTTCAAATTTTTATTTCTTTCTATTTTCCTCTAAGGAGTTTAGTGCATACTAAGTTGTGATTTCTTAAAAATGAGAAGAGGTTTTGTAGTCATCCTCACTCATGTCACAGTGCTATAAAAATAAAATCTAAGGATAACAGGGTACTCTAATAAACTCTTGTCTATAAAATCTTATTTAGGACCTGATGAGTCAGCTCAGTTTGTTTTATACATGATTTAAACAAATTCATGTCCCCTGAATTTGATTCCCAAACCCCATAAAGATGAAGGGAGAAACCCAATAGCATAAAATTGTTCTCTGTACATACACCATGGCACATGAACCACCGCAGATATATATTCACATATAAAAAATACTACTACTATTACTAATAATAATAGTAATAATAATAATGTATAAATATAAGGTTTAATTATAAGTGATGCCTAGGTATCTTTAATCAAATCTTTTCATAATTTTCAATTCAATGAATATCTAAACCAAGTCCTAATCATTATAATTTAAAACCATCATCCACTTCCATTTTTCTCTACAGTATGTGTACTTGTCCCAAACTTCATCTGATTAGTTCCCTTAGTGTGATTTGATTTAATTTATTTTCTTCTTCATAGCCATCTATTAAAAATACATTTCTGTTATTTAGTCAGGGTCCACATACTTTGACTCTCAGGCCATATGCACTCTGGAATATATTCTGCTTATTTATGGCCCTCAAGCTAAAAACAATTTTGCATATTCAAAATTTGGTAAAAGAAACAAAAGAGTATAAAAGAGTATGCAACACACTTCTAGCTCCTAGACCCTAAAATTCTTACTCCTCGTGCCTTTACAGCCAGGGCTGGCCTCACTTCCTAAGTTCCCCAATTATGAAGCCAGCACTGGTTGTCTAAAAGTAGTTTTTTTGATGCTTCTGTACATATGTGTCATAATGCTCTGGCAGCGACAGCACTCATTGAAGGAGAGAGACAGTTTTTAATTCCCATACACAGCTTTGGAAACCTGAGTTAAGCACCATTTTGTTACTGTATTCAGTTTTTTTCACATGGCAAGCCTGAAGAATATATGGCAAAATATTTTATATTACAGTCTTACTACTAGTGTAGCATTGTTTTCTAAACTTAGTATTTTTTATGAAAATTTGTTTAGACAAGTTCCTTGAAAATCCGGAGGAAATACTGTCATCGGCAAAAGTGTGCTATGACAAATTAATTCCTAACACACGGATAAATCCTCATTATGTTCATGCAATTTTCTTTCAGAATTAATTCAGCACACTATCATAGTAACCATTCAGTGTGCACATGCAAAATATCTATTCAATTAAAGATTTTTCACTCAACTTTCTGGCACTGATACTAAAATTTAAGACAATACTAGAACTGTAAGAACAGTTGTAGAAAATAATCATTTGATGATAAATCAGTATGTTATGTATTTTTAGAGTTAATTTATTTTTCTCTCCCCTCTCCCCAGTGCTAGGGAACAAACCTAAGGCCTTGCACCTACAAGGCATGCACCATGTACTGCCATGAGCTCTGCAGCTGTATTCTCTATTATTATTTCTTTGCGGGGACAGACAATGCTCAATGGAATAAAATTTGTTACTGCTTGAGGAAGGTGTCTGGTAAAGTGTCAATTTTCCTGTTTGGGGGTATACTGTTTGAATATATCTGAAATTAATCTTCAATACCCATTGACTTTGAAAAAACGTAGTGACTTTCAAACTTTATTCCAGCTGTAGGATTTCTTCAAGTCTTGGGCTACCCTGATCATCCATATAACAAATATCCCAAATAATTAGAAAACTTAATGATGTGTGCCTGTTCATATTTTGATCTACCTTTAGACATAAACATGAGAAAACTTTAGAAAAAATATAAAACATAATCCTTGTACACAAAATGAAAAATCTGAGGTTGGAGAGATGCCTCATGAGTTAAGCACTTACTCCTTATATAGAGCACACAAGTTAAGTTCTCAGCAAATGCGTCTCTTTTAGCTTTTACAGGCAATTCATCCATATGCATATACAGGGACAGACATGAGCATATGTACACATATACATATTTGAAAACTATAAAATAAAGTCATATAAAAATGTACATTTCACATCAAAACGAACCTTTAAAATGCTGTCAGGATGTGTTGACAATGTTTTAAACAGATGTTATTGTAAGATCTTCAGGTGGTGATGGAAAACAACCCATTAGTATACACTAGACTGGAAGGTATTTACAGCATCTTGAGTTGTACCTACAAAATGCTTTTATATCCTTTTATTGGAAGCAAATATCCACATTTAGATTAGCATTTTATGTATTCCCGTAATTTCATAAATCTTGCCATGCACTTTTCAAAAAACTACAGAAATTGGAAAATAGAATCTTTTCCCCGGAACTGTAGAACTCAGCATTTTCTTCCAAGATACTGTGCCAGCAATATCAGTCTATTGATTCATAAAATATTGACAGTATTTATAATTTAAAATCACATACAAAACGCTATTTGAATTTTTATGCTTTATGAATCCAAGTTGATAACTGAATTTTTGTTTCCATCCAACACTGTAGAAAAATCAGTGTGTAATTCTGTTTACTGGCTTAGTGTGGTATGAGGGAAACTAGTTCTCATTAGTCTCATAAAGGCAGCATTTGTAGAATGATAGAAGTAGGGAAAGATAACAAATGGTGTATTAGTGCTAAAGATACTACATATTCCAATGATTAACACCTGCATTGTTTTAGCAATACAGAGCACTAGAAATAGACGGTGATAAATGCAAGTCTGTGCAAAGGAATGAATAGCTTTGAGGACTGGGATTAAGTCATGAACTTCTCCTTCATGGTAAGATACCAACATTATTCATATAAAATAATTTGTTCTAATATTATTAACATGCACACAGAAATATTTTATAATAAATTGTTTTTATTACAAACATATGAGGATATATTTTTATGCTTCTCATGCACACAATGAAGGAAATAGTTTCATCCTAGTGATGTTGTTATCCAAATTCTTTGGCATTTTTAAATGATATTAAGTCTTAAATTTATATAAACTTATTATTACATTTTCACAATATTCATTTAGATTGAGATAAAGCATTCACACCAATATTCTCCTATAAGAAAATCTTCCCATTTGTACCTAAATAAAAAAAAAAATCAAACTTACTTCCAAGTTAATTTCCAAATTCTGTACTAGCATTTTCTCACTTTATTCTGACATTACCACAGTAGTATTTTCTTCTGCCAATCTGAAATATAAAACGAGAAATCTGCTTTTATTAATCTAGTTAGAGGAATGAACTTCAGACTTCTAAGACACAGCAAAGAAATTGAGTCAGGCAGGAAAAAAAAATAATGAGAAAGTTAGGATGCCTTCATGAGCAGCCAGAGTCATTTTGTGTAGAGGTTTCCCTCAAGCAACTAAATCGAGCCCAAACAAGCCTATTTCTCTGAAACTTGCCTTACCCGCCATCCCGTCACAAAATACATTGTAATAATATCATAAAACAGCTTGAGACGAAGAAAGAGTCTGATTGACTGTTCAGCATTCCAAAAGGGTAGATTAATATCTGTGAATCTCACAGCTGACGCATTTTAATGCAAACTTGCAGTTTGTGGGAATTGAATCTGTCCGCCAAAATCATTTATTTATATATAGAAAATGGGGGGGAAATAGACATTTCATAAAGCAATGAGTCCAGGGGATGCTGTTATCATGAGCTAATCACATCCCATGGGCATGATAGCACTCAGCTGTGTCCCCTGTCTTGTATGGCTCCAGAGGAATGATTATCTCATGATAATAACCCTTATCCTAGCTTAGTGGGTAATAAAAAAATATATACTTTCCCCCCAAGTTCTTGAGTGTTTATTCATCAGCTAACTTTTTTCCTCTTGAGTTCTGGATCTATGTTACTTCCTGTTTAGAAAACAAAACAAAAGCAACACAAAGCAATAGTTCTGTATTTTGATAATATTTTTTCTATTAGTAAAGCGGGGGAAAATATGGGATTGTATTGATCTGACTAGGAAATAGCAACATGGCAGACAAGCTCTGATCTCCTGAGACCAGTGCATAGAAGACCCATACATGCTCTGACAATTCATAGACTGTCTAGGCGGGTTAATCGACTTTGGAGAAACAAATGTATTTGTAGCCTAAAAAAGTAAAGAGAAGTATATGCTTATATAACACCATACTTGTTTTGTACTATAATCTAATGTGCACAATACTTCACCTTGCAACTTGAAATGTGATTGTCTTCTTTAGTCAAAACATCTATCTGTGACCTTCACACTGTCAAACTGCCAAATGTGTCAACTGAGATTCAGTGTCTTGTCAGTCAGAACAGCAGGAGATGCAGTGCTTTCTGTATTAGCAACTTGGGTACAATGGCAATGTGAACACAGGGGCAAAGCTGTGGAAAAGCAGAGCCTCTAAATAGAAGTGGAGCAAAAAGGTATGAAAGAGTAGTATCTCATCTGAGAATTATGATATTTTTAATTTTGTTATTACATATCTCATAAAGAATCTTTAAGAGGCTTCATTGTTAAGAGAGATTTATTTGTGCATAATTAGTTTCAAAATGTATCATTCTTACAATATTTTCTATAAAACATGCTGTGAATAAGATTCAATTTTACATTATAACAAATATATGTGAATATATGCAGTTTGGAATGTTTAAAAAATTAAGGTCTTATCTAATAAAATAATAAATGGCCTGTTAAACACAGTGTAACCAATCCAAATGACAAGCAAAGAACATTATGTTGATGTATGAAAATGTCACAATGAAGCCATTATTATGTAAATTAATACATGCTAATAGAAACAATCATAGTATATGTGTGTTTTGTAGTATAAAAGTAAATATCAGAAAGCAACACTATTGTATCTTCATGCCTGTAATTTTCTTTTTGCTGAAAGTGTAATCTCCCCAGATCAAAGTCACCACATTAGCACAGATAGGAAGAGAGTAATCATAGTGCCTTATGTGGCAAAAGGATCACAAAAGACATCAGAGGGCGGACAAATGAAAATGGACAATTCATTTTATCTTTCCATTCATCAGTTTGATCATTCTAGTTAAGACTTTGTATTAGAAGATATTTTAAAGTCTATTCAGATCTAATTTTATAGCAAGACTATATAAATATAGTATTACTAGACAGTATATAGTATTAGTATAGTATTATCTAATGTATTTCATTTCAAGTTTTCTGAAAGAAACTATAGAACCCAAACTGCCAAATAAATGTAAGGCTGAGTAATAAAGAAAATAAAATACACAGAAAAGAAAATAGACATGGAAGACATCTTTGCTTGCTAGTAGGTGGTCAAAATGTCAGTGACATTGTACTTTTTTTCTGAAACAACAATGTTTGATACTAAAATTGGTCCATTTACCAAAACTATTCTAAAATTTTAAATTGGCAAAACATCAGTATATGGTTACTGATACTCTCCAGACATGGCTTTAAATATTTTTATACAATTTTGTAGAAAGAAATAATAAAAGAAAGGAAAGAAGGAAGGAAGGAAGAAAGGAAGAGAAAAAAGAAAAACACAGCACTTGGGATGTAGCGTGCAGAAGATCGTATTTTAAGGCCAGCTTTAGCTCTGTAGTAATTCAGTGGACTAAGCTAAATGATACACTGCTTCAGAATTTAAAGATAAATAAAAGTTTAAAATCTCCCAAAATAAAACTATCACCAACAAAAACTAAATAAACAAACAGAAAACCAATTAATTGACTTTTTTTGTTAATAAATAAAAAAAAATCCAATGCCAGAAATGAATTACAATTTTAAAAGTTGTTGGCCGTGAGTTCTCACAGACCCACAAACATTACAGACTATTGCCAATGCTGCTGCATACCCTCCAGAACTGGAAAGTATGACCCAGTTCCTTAGATATCATGTTCTGTAGTCCATCAAGCCTCGAAATATCAAGTTGGTAGTGGCTGGGAAGCTTAATCTCTTTTGGCTAGCTTTCACAGGCTAGAGATACTATACATTTTACCTGAGAACATCAGTAAACAAACTAGCCCGGCCACGAACATGGTGATCTACAATGATGACTGGGAAATGCCCAGTAATGAAATAATGGCATGATCATTAAGGATGTAATGAACTACATTTTGGTTTTATTTAAGATGCGCTATACAGAATAAAAGCTATGTTTTTACCCATTATTGAGTTAAGGACCAATAGCCTATGGCCAAACAAGTCACAGGATCTAGGGGAGAACTGATTGGTATTATTTTGGCAAATAAACCTACCATTAAGCCAGTTCCTTATTACTAATATTATAGCTCCAGATTAATGATCCTCTTAACCTTCATCAGAGAAGCTACTATAGTAGATGATGACTAACACCAAGATAAAGGGCTGATCAACTTGCAGAGAATACAAGAATATTGAATACTCAATGATAAATGGGACATCTAAATTCCACCCCTTTTCTCAGGGCTCAGGGAGTCTTGAAGGAAAGAGGGGAGAAAAACGTAAGAGCTGAAGGCAGTGGATGTTTACAAGGAAATTCATTCTTCTGGACACAGCATGGAAACTACACATGAATTCACAGTGGTTCATTTGTACATGGTACACATACATACAACATATACAACATGCACAAACTAGATGAAATCCCAACAGGAAGAGAGAAGTTAAGCACCAAATCCTACACTTAGGGAAGTAGTAATTAGAATTTGATCACTGCTGGAGTGTTCCCAGTAAGTCAAATACTCCAATGAAATGCCAAATATCCAAGAATATTTGAATGGACTTTTACTGAAAAAACAAAACAAAACAAAACAAACAAAACCAAAACAAATCAAAACAAAACAAAACTAACAGCTACTAAATTGGGTGTCTAGTGAGTGAGAGGATCTGGGAGGAGTTGGGGGAGGGAGTTATATTTGCAAGATATATTATAGAAAAATTTAAAGAACTAATCATAACATAAGCACTAGTTAAGTGTGAATCCCACATAGTCCATTTAACTATGTCATAAAAGGTACATCAGTTTTAAGGAAAACTGACAGTCTATGAGAGATAGAAGGGAAGAGGATCAAATTATTTATACTAACAAATTAGTAAAGGGGTCTGGTGTGACAGTAATATATCATCATAGATATCAAATCTTTCTAAACTCTAAATAAAACCAGAAAAACAGACACCTGAGACTAAACAATACTTAAGATGAGATTAGCAAAGTGACTAAAAGAAAGATGTCCCAGCTACATAGTACTAGGTTTCTCTGAAGAGAAGGAAGCTGCAGGGGTGATGGTTGATGGAGTTTAGAACAGGAGGATCACCAAAGTCTGATAGCTATAGAAAGGAAAGTAGGCTGGCTCAGTGGAGAAGAGCAAGAAAGGGAAGAGGCACCCCTTCTCCTTAGAGAAGAGAATGCAGAGATGTGAGAAGGGGGTTGGACCGGTGGGACTGGGAGGAGAGGACAGCAATTAGAATGTAAAGTGAGTGCATGAATAAATTGATGAAAGAGAGAAAGAGAAAAAGGAGGAGGAAGAGAAGGAGGAGGAGGAGGAAGAGGGAGAGGAGGAGGGAGAAGAAGAGGAGGAGGAAGAGGGAGAGGAGGAAGAGGAAGAGGAGGAGGAAGAAGAAGAGGAAGAGGAGGAGGAAGAAGAGGAGGAAGAAGAGGAAGAGGAGGAGGAAGAGGAAGAGGAGGAAGAAGAGGAAGAGGAGGAGGAGGAAGAGGAAGAGGAGGAGGAGGAAGACGAGGAAGAGGAGGATTACTCCCCCTTTCCTCTCTGCAAGGAGGAATACAAGCTCAGATGCTAGAAAGAAATGAAAGAGCACTATTCCCGACTAATGCTCCAACCCAATCAGTGTTCCTTTCTGAAACAGGCAATTGTAATAAAGAATGGTTGGTCTAACTGGAATATAAGCTGTACAATACAGACCAAAAGGGAAACTAAAGATCAAAGTGATAGAAATAAAGTTGAGGACTAAACAACAGAAGACGTAGTTCTTTGACGTTGGGAAACTTTTCCAAAGCCTTGACTTGTTTTGGAATTCTCCCCCAAGATAAGTTACAAATAAGCAATAGAAACTAATCAAGGTCAAATCCAACTTATACTTTATTAAAGATTAAAAGGAAAAAGAAACAAAGTTCATGTCACTAGACAATAAAAATGTAGCAATTACCCAATAAATATATAGCATAGAAACTTACCAAAAGATTATTTCACAAAATGCTAAAAGAAATCAAGACAATAAATATGAGAGCATAGAGCTAAAATGAGAATATCAAATGATGTATTTTTCAGAAGAGATCAAATTCTAAAAGAACACATAAGTTTCAACAAACAAAGAATGATATAAGGGAAATAAAAAAATGAAAAACATAAGAAATCAGAATTTAAAGATAAATGATGATATTGAACATATTTATCCTCATAATCTTTTTTATTTTAGTTCTATTATTTATTTATTTTTACTTATATCTGGATGGATGGTTTGCCTGCATATATGTCTGTGCCATGTGTATGAAGTAGCCAGAAGAGAATATTAGATACATTTCAACTTGGAATATAAGGCATAGAAGCTGTTAGCTGCCAAGTGGGTATTAAGCATCAAAATTATGTCCTCTTGGAAGAATGTACTGACACATTGTGTATGTGCCACTGAACCATTTCCCCAGTCATGTAAAATTCATTTTAATAGCCAAAGCTGTTAGTAAGAAAATAAAGAATGAGAAGCCATTATGTGTTTTTTAATCCCAGCATTTGGGAGGCAGAGGCAGACAGATCTCTGAATTCTAGGCCAGCCTCATCTTCAGAAAGTATGGACATCCAGGTCTACAGAGAGAAATCTCATCTCAAAAACAAACATACAAATATCTTGCACTTCCAGTGTACTTGAACACTAGTATCCCAAAATCAGAAACAGTATCAATGAGTAAATGGACAGAGAAAGTATGACTCATTGTATATAATTTTAGGTAAGAATAAAATAATATTCCTAGAGTCTTTATCAAACAACTGTGGCATTAAATTCCATGTCATGATGAATAGATATAAGAACAGATCATAAAGTGCAGAAACACACTAGCACATTCAATGCTGGACGATTTTAACAATCATGCAAATGTACACAATAAGAAAAAAAATCTAATAATTAGTGTTAGAAAATCAAGACAAAATTTTGGAGAAAATTGACCTCTATTGTATACCATATTACAAATTAACAGAAAACATATCATACTGGGCTGACACGATAACTCAATTGGTAAATACACTTGTGGCCAAGCCTGATGATTTTAGCTTGATCATTGGGTGCCACATGGTAGAAAGAAGAAACAAAATTCTACAAGTTGTTCTCTGATGTCTAGATATAGATATGTGACAATACATATGCGCCTAAGAGATAGTACATAAACATACACGTGCGCACACACACACACACACACACACACACACAAACACGTACACACGTACATATGTACTCACAGAAGGAAAGAGGGAGGTGGGGAGGGAGAAATAGTAAAATAAAAATAAGAGAAACATTGAGATGAGAAAGCTAAGCTATTCCATGACAGGCTTCAAATTGGCAGTTAAGGAGACTAGATCTAAAAATCCATTTCTAAGAACTGCCAATTCCACACAAGTCCAGGACTCAAATGCTACCTCTCTACCTGGCCTGAGGCAAGGACAATGGGACAGGAGCAGTTTCCAGACTTCCTCAGCAATAGTTTCCAGAGCTCCCTAGCAAGTTTCTGTTTTCCACACACCAGTAATGGAATGAACCCAACAGATTAACATAGAGCTCAACTACCACAGAATTCCCTAATGTGCTTTAAATGAATCCTGCCAGCTCACTTGGTGGACTATCTATCTTGGTAAGGGGAGACCTGAGCATTCTGGACATTTGCAGAATAAAACACTCTTTGTGTTTACATATTATTTGAATCCAGAGTACTATTCTTCTGTAAATCATCGATCCTTATGAAGATAACCCCTTTTCTAAACTTCAGAATAAAATTAGAATATTCTGGAAGATATAAGGAGACATACTCATAATACTGATCAAATGAATATAAGTATTTCATCCTCAAAAACCAGAAATCATAAATTAAGAATATAGTACACTTTATTAAAATTTATAGTTTCTGCCCTTCAAAAAGCAAAATTAGGAAACTAAAAAAAGTCAAATTAGTATTAAGAGGAATATTGGCAACATACCTAGTGATCGATTCATTTGTGAACAGAATATATAAAATTTTCAATATCATGAAGATGAATAAACTGATTTTTATATTATAAAAATATATGAGGAGAGAACTCACAAACAATGAAATAGTAATGGCATACATACATGAACTTATAGTAAACAGGATATCAGCAGACAAATCAGAAAAAAATGTCATTGCATAGCCATCATAACAATTAAAATGATTAAAAATAAATACATGGACAACACTGAGTATTTGCAAGAATTCTAAGAGACAGTAGCACTCACGCAGACATAAAATGGAAGGACCACATTTGGGAATAGTTAAGAACGTTTCTATAAAAGTTTATATAAAAGTTTTATAAAAACAGGTTTGTGCTTACTATACAATATAACAACCTACACATATGCTTTTACTCTGAAGAAATTAGAATGTATCTGCGCACAAAATTTGTACAGAAATATCCATGACACCTTTTTGCATGATACCCTTAAAATGTAGAAATTCCAAATGCCCATCAACGAATGAGTCGATAAACAGATTTTGACATTTCTTATGTTTGAAGATACTATTACTACTCAGCAATTAGTAATGGCCTAACAAGACATAATGAGTTGAGTTAATCTTCCCAAATTGTACAGAGGAAAAGAAAGCAGACAAACATACATGTGCTGTTCCGTTGGACCCTGCTATTAAGGTTGGACTCTACTATGTCTGGACAGCTTTTCTGAGCTCAGTACAAAACGGAGGACTCTGCACCACCACTTCTTCCACCTGGAATGTCTCATAGTCCCTAGCAAAGCTACAAGTTCCACTTCCTCTCTTCTGATAAAAACCTTTCCAGCGAGCATCTGGAATTCCTGGAGTCCCTATACATGAAAATAAGGCAATATGTTAAGCTCTAGCCAATGATTTACATTCCTCTTGAAACCTCTTCCCACTGTCCAAGGGTCATATATAGACTCTTGTTCACCCAGAACAAAATACAAGCTGTTTCACTGAATAGAGTTGTTCACTGAGGAGAGTTGTTTACTAATATTGCCTAAGAGAACTGTACCATTAATACCCTCTGAAAAGGCCTTCCGTCTATGCTACTTGCTGCCATACTAAGATTCTACTGCCTCACTCATTCAGGGTTCCACTTCATCCCTGCCTGCCTGCCGGGTCTGCCCCAGGGCTTGAACACCCTTAGGGAGGAAGTGGAATGCGGAAACCACATTATTCTATCTGTATTAAATACAAGAGGTTAAAAAAAAAACACACAAGTTAATGATGACAGATTGTAGACTTCTGGTTTCCTTCGTCAAAGACTGAGAGCTGTGATGGTGT
>JADRCD010217563.1:0-12267 GCA_019843815.1 Montemys delectorum | reverse complement strand
TCTCTCTCTCTCTCTCTCTCTCTCTCTCTCTCTCTTCCTTTCTGTCTTTCTCTCTTACCTTCTTCAGGGCTTCATATAGCACAGGCTGCCTTCAAACTCACAAAGTAGCTGTGAATAACCTTGAATGTCTAATACTTCTGCCTCTACCTCATGAATATTGAGATTGCATGTGTATATTATTGCTCCTTTCAACGTGGAGTGGAGATTGAACTAATGTCCTTGTAATAGAGTTGAAATCTATCAAATGAGCTCCAAACCCAATCCTCAGTCTCTCTCTACACCCCCTCAAAATTAAAGGATCAAACTGATTTGATTCATTTCTATATGGACCTGGAGGGCTCAAATGTATGTATACACCATACACCAGCAGCCTTCCCTTCTTCTCTTGTTACTAGTCTGCTTTATTTTCCATCCTCTTAGTGTTTCCCAGGGTCTGGAGGTAAATTCCCAAATTGCCAGTGAGCAAACTAAGATGCAAGTTGTTGCAAATCACATTTCTTCTTTCTTTCCCCACCCACAATCTCTTGTCTTTCATTTCCAACTTTGTGCTTTATATAGCTCAAGGTAACAAGGCACTCCTTCAAGATATATAAGAAAGAATGTCACCAAAACTCTACAAGTGAATAAAATTTAGCCAGCAGAAAAGCTCGTACTATTTATAATTTGACTTTCCTGAATGAGTTTTTCACACAAATGGCTAGACTTTCAGATAGTGCCTGTAATTGGAACAACTACATTATTAGTTGACAGTTTTGGAGATAAAACTTACAAGCCTTTCCCTTCATATATGTGTGTGGGAGGCACATATTGTATTTGCTAGTCTAAATGAGAAAAATCTATATATGAGACCTGATTCTATCACTGGAGTTGGGTGCAGTATATCTTAGATATTTAAACTGTTTCTGGTTCAGGTGTAGTACATGTCAATGTGATTAAGCACATGATTTATTATACAGGTGAATGGAATCACAAAAAAGAAAAAGAACCAACTGATTTTTGGAGAAAAGATATGATGAGGCAACAAATAGCAACAGCCCAATTTACTAAAATTGTTTATTTCTAATGTAGCTATGCAGTGGAAATGTTATTCCTAGACTAATAATAGGTCATAAATAAATTATCTGGCTAAACAGTTGGCTTAGATAAACCTAATTCAATGAATTATGTTTTCCTTTTCTAAAAAAATCTCCCCACTAAAAAGAATAGAATTACTCTTAGCTGTCTATTTGGGCATGGAGAATTTTGCTGACATAGCTGTACAAAGCTATAAACCTTTATAGATGGCTAGTTAAGGAAGCTGATCCAGGGCCTAGAATCTACCAGAGCCTATTTATTCAGGGGCATTAGATACCCACACCTCCAGTAATTGAACTTTATGGACAGCTAAAATGTATAAATGGGTTTGATAGCCAGGGCTACTTACTCTTTTTTTTTTCTTTTAAAGAAAAAAAATAATTAAAATGCAGAATGCTCCAATACTTCACTGAATTTTTGAGAAGCAAAGAGTAGTTAATGAATAATTAAAAGCAATGATTATCAGAAGCCAAGCTAGCTTCGAAAAAAAAAAACTGTAACAAATCCTTGTGGGATAGGGATGGAATTCAGCGATAGAGGGCTGACTTAGTACACACAAAACCCTGCATTTGATCTTCTGCATTGCAGCAAAATATCTTGATAATAAAGGTTAAAATGCTTTGTGGGTTTCCACAAGGGCGGTAGAACCTCAAGAGTCTTTAAGTCTAAATAAAGATGCAGATTTTAGAAAGAGACAAAGCATAGTCCTGTGAGTGCACAGTGACTGAGGAGTGGGCTCAGTGAGACACCTACTCCCTGCAGGTACTGGCATTTGCTCTAGTGTGGTACAGAAATCACCTCTTGCCTCTTTGCTGGAGGCCATAATGTCACACTTTTGTGTGTGTGTGTGTGTGTGTGTGTGTGTGTGTGTGTGTGCTCAATACCTTTAAAAATGTGTAATGTTAGTTCCTTCTGTTTAACAAGAGAAGAGATGGTGGGATAGGAAGAAGAGGACAAGACAGTTAATTTTTAAATAAATTTCCCTGGGTCACACAGCAGAACAATAAAAAGCAGTTTGCATCAAGAAAGAACTAGTCTATGTTACCCTTGAAGGTTTTTTTTTTTTTTTTTTGCCACTCCTAGAGATCACTTGTGAGCATGTCTGCAGTCACTTCTGTATCTAAGCTAAGTGTGTGTCTGCTGCTGTGGCTATGTGAATAATAGCCACTTTACGAGGATTTGCCAGCACTAAATCCAGAGACACAGAAGTCTTAGCAGGGTAATCGCTTGTATTCAATAAACAAAAACCATAATATTTTCTTTATCATGCTAATTCCCAGTCATCAAGAAAAATAACAGAATTAAAAGGACGGGGAATGAGATCAGTGTAGAACACTCACTGAGCCTTTAAAGGTTTCATTTAAGAGCCTTGGAGATAAAGTACATGGTCTGAAGCATATTAACTAGTTTTCTCCTTAAACCACAGAATTAACTAGTGATCTGGGCTTTGAAATAGCTTCTTGGATATCAGGAAGTTCTTAATGCTTTTGAGTAGGAGGCAGAGGACCTTGATGTCCACTGGGCATTCTACTGGCAGGAAGAACATGTGGTTTTGGAGATGATTGTGGCCTCGGCTGTCCTTTGGACCCTGGAATCTGAATTTGAGAAGGAAGAGTCAGGGGTACTGGGCTGCAGAATCAGCAAATGACAACATAGATTTTTTTTTACAAGTTATATCTCTATTAGACTAATGATCCATCTTTTATTCAAGATACAACACTAAATTGGCCATTCTGTATTTCATCTCACATGTCTCTCCTTATATGTGCATCATTCTATTTGTCAAGAAACCAGCATGATTAGAACCAATGTTTCTCAAATATGGGTGCTACACTGTTCAAGCTTTGAGTCTACTAACTCGTTGAAGGCTTATGTTACATCTGAAGAGGCTGTTGTCAATTGTTTTTTTTTTTTTTGGGTTTTTTTTTTTTTTTGTTTTTTTTTTTTTTTTTTTTTTTTTTGTTTTTTTTTTTAGATAAATTAACTGACGCACAAGCAGGCAGCTTAGTAAAGAGCTTATAACAAGTCAGACTAGGTTCTGAATTTCCATTCACCATCCCATTGGTGACAACCATATCTTTCATTTCAGTGACTGGTAAAGAATTTGAAGATGGTGAATTGGGACAGAAGCAAGTCCCAGTGTGCATCCAACTCAATCCAGCTCAGAGTTACTCCAGACCTTTGCTAGCTCTCGACTTAATGATCCGAAGGAGTTAGAGAGATAGAGTATATCACTTAGCTATAATTACTCCAGCTGGCTTTGTGAAAAGGTGGTGCGTTTGGAAGAAACAAATGCACATACAGGACGAGTCAGTCTCAAAATAGCTTATTTAAGCATAGCTCAGGCAGCAGTTATGGAATACAGCAGAAGGTGGAGGTAAGTTTCCTCAAGCACTTTCCAAATATTTCACGAAAATTCGAAGCATATGGTGTCAATGCCTTTTTTACTTAGAAGCTGAAAGCCTGTGTACCAAAAGCGAAAGGTAATTCACATATTCTGATGCAAGCTACACTTAATTCATGGACTCATGGCTTATCAGATGGGTTGCCAAAGGCACAGAAGACAATCCCTTTTATCCATTTTATGGCACAAAATATTTATTTTAATTTGCCAAAGAAATGAATACAAAGTTTCCTTCTTTTTTTTTTTTTTTTTTTGGTTTGTTTCTGCAGATATTACACGTTCACGCATGTACAGCTGTTCATAGGTGTTAGGTAGCCAGTGAAACAGGTAGCCTGTATTTCTTGCCAAATGAGTGACTGTGTATTCCTTGTTTCCTTGGCTATGTGCTGGGAATCAGTAGTGTGGCAGTGACTCTTACACACACACACACACACACACACACACACACACACAGAGAGAGAGAGAATATTCTGAAATCCCCCAACATCTGAAGCAATGAGATTAAACTGAGATTTAACTTAAAAAACATCAGTATTTTTTAAACCAGTTGAGCCATCAGTTCTTAATAATGATTCTTTCCATTCATTTGATGATTTGCATATTCCTTTTTTGTGTTTTATGTTGCTTAAACACATGAGGTAATTGTAAACTATTGAGTGATGGTTTCAATTATGTCATACAGAGCTGTGTGGCATAAGCTTGATAGTTTATAAATAAAGTCATGTGACTATTTAAAGACATGTTGCCACTTAATATTTCAAGACTTAATGGTTTAGCGGATATTTAGGTAAACAGATTGAATATTAAGTGGTATATGGGCCTGCTCACTGACTATATCTTGGCTTTGCCAGTTAATAGGTTTGATAAATACATATGAAGTCCTGGATGTGTGAGAAGATGGGCTATGACAGGTAGTTGAGTCTGAATTAGACTGAGCCCAAGGTGATGTTATTATGACAGGTTCTGAAACTGTTTACTGTGGGAAAAATTGTGTTTCAATGAAGAGTTATACATATTCACAAAATAGAGTTCAGAGGTCAAGTTAATTTAGAAAATGGTGCTGCTATGTAATCTCTTAGGAACACATGAGGTATTCAGCAAATTACTGATCTTGGGGATTCTTGTAGCATCAGTACCAATTAGAAGATATGTACATTACTATGCCAGATGAATTTTTTTGGAATAATGCAGAAAAGCAAAAAGGAATAAGAAAAACAAATTATAATATATTTAGTCCTATATATTCTAAATCTTATTATATTAAAACATAAAAATATAAAAATATTAATGAGATATTTTATAATCTCATTTGAATATTATGACTAAGAATTTAGCTACCCATGGGCTGGGGTTGTATCATGATGTGTGAATGATTATCTGGCATGTGTAAGGCTCTGCATTCAGTCCACTGTAGTGGGAAAAGGCATCAGGGTATTCAGTTTTGTCTGTGTCTAAATGGTGTGTGTGTGTGTGTGTGTGTGTGTGTGTGTGTGTGTATGTGTATGAATGTGGGCATGCACATCCCATGGCTTATGTACAGAGATCAGAGGACAGCCTTTCGTACCAGTCTTTGTCTTTTACTTTTTCTTTAAAAGATGTCAGTCCACCGAAAAACTATATAATGAAGAACAAAGTCCTTTCCTGATTCCAGAGATTCTCCAGTTTCTCTATCCTACCTTACACACAAGGAGATTACAGTTGCATGCTACACAGATGCCTTACCTGTACTTTGGCATTCTGAACTCCAGTGCTTAAGATTCATGGCAAGCACATGATCCATGGAACCATGTTCTTACCCCTTTGAGTATACAGTTTTGCATGTATGAATTTTCGTTGGATCAGCCAGAATTTGCATGTTCACAATCCTCTCTGACCCAGACTTATCCTATTAGACAGATAAAATTTTTGAAATCATTTATTTAAATTTGGTTAAGCTCTACCACTTCACTAGTATGTTTGACTTTAGAAATCTGCATTTCTCACACAAGCACACATTTTGATTGACTACTTATCATCAACATCTTGTCTCATTAAATGTGCACTGAGCCCATTCTTAAGACGACATCTAACTGCTTGATAAATTAATGAAATGAAATTTAAAAATGCTTCTACAACATCTACATCTTTCATAGTCCATTTTCTTCTTTAAGCACCAATTATGATGCTAATAAATGCAGTAATCTAGTATAGCTTTCAGGCATCACAGAGTCCAGGCCAATCTTTCCTCTCCTTTATTTACCTGAGCTGGTTCCAGCTCTTTGCTGCCTGATAGTGGGCTGTAATTAGAACATCTTCTTATATACTACCCATTTCACTTTCTATCCCATCAACAACTCAGCTGTTAGGAGGATGTGTCCACAGTAAAGCTGGGAGGTGCCTGGTGGTCCATGTAGAAGAGCTTTCAGATCCAGGACCTTTGAGTTCTTTTGCAAGTGTGAGGGCTGGTCAGCCTCGACCTTTTATTGGCAAGGTTTCTTACCAGAATAAATCCATTTTCAGCTATTTCCAAGGTAAATATTCCTCTATTCCCAGTTGGTAAAGTGTTCAATCTCCAAGTATCCATGCATGAAAATAAATAAATAGAGACAGCAGCAACAACAGACTGGGTACAGTGGCAAACACTTGTAATCCAAGCTCCAGGAAGGCAAAGGTAGACAGATAAACCCAAGGGTTCTCTGGTTAGCCAGCACAGCCAAATCAGCAAGCCCTGGAGTCAACGATAGATTCTTTCATCAAGGTAACAAGATAGAAGGTGCTGGAAGAATAGCAGTCAAGGTTGTCCTCTGGCCTCCATACACAAGTACACATGTTAACACATTTGCGTACACATGTGTGCCTTCACATGCTTGAACACATAAAGAAAACTCCAGGAGGAATCTACTTCACAATTAAATCTAGAAATTTGAGAGCATACTAGGGATTGTTAGAAGAATGCCTTCTATGATGAAAACCTCAGGAATTATTTGGGTTTCTTCTTAAATAAAATGACCTCAGATCAAAGAACGAGTGTCAGAAGTTTCAAACTAACAGATGTGGAGAAGGAAGCAGAAGAGGAACGTGGCTTAAGCCCTTAATGCTCAGTTTCAGGTGGACAGAAGAGCTATGAGGCATTCTGAATAACAAATCACTCAGAGATACTAAGGATCCTAACTCATTCATTTTCTACTTAAAATGGCACTTCGATCTTTCCGGAACCCAATGTATGCATCTTAGTGCAAGATTGTTCCCATGCCTGTGATAGAAGAGTAAATATAAGAAAATCACTTAGAGATTCATTCCAGCAGGAAAGATTATGTGTCGATTATTAACTGAGTAGATGATCTATTTTCTCACTACACTATAGGTAAAAGAAGATAATGTATAAATCACTCAAAACAGTTTCCTACAGTTAATGGCCTTGCCCTAAGACTAAATTTAAGAAAGTGCTTAACTAGGTCCTTTACTCTGTTTTTCCTTTATGCATAACAGCATTTTAGTTAATAGCATTAATAAAGCTCAAGAACCAACTATTGAAGCTTAAATATTTTTTTCTGGCTATATGTAGACATAAAACAAAGCATTTGGGGAGTGTAAATCAAGATTCATATTGCTCTAAGATGAAAGGACTTGCCTGTTACCTCTATTCCATTGTCAGAGTCGACTCTTACCTAAGATGAGTTGAAGTGTGGATGAATACTCAAATTAGCTGAAGGATTTTCTTTTGACTAATAGTCAGTACCTGTATGGCATTAACACAGTGAGGTTAATATGTTCATGTCATAAATTATCTTAGCCTTATTCGAAAGAGTCTGTGTAAAAGCAGGGCCACTAACCAGTGATACTTTCTTGGAAAAGCCACATGACTTCCTTCAGCTGTCTCTTTGAAATGGGGATTGATTCTGGTGACAATCAAATTAGATGACTCAGAAAACTCAAGCACCAGAGAGACAACTGATCAACAACACACATGTTGTTAAGTCATGATCCACAATAAAGTGATAGCATAACACTTGAGGGGGTAAAGAGATGGCTCAGTTGGTAAAGTACTTCCTATGCAAGCCTGAGACAGCAGTCTGAGCCTTAGAATTCACGTTAAAATATCTGGAAACAGAGAAGCATACTTGAACAAGGTTGTGACAGGAAGATCCCCATGGCACATTTTCCAGCCAACTTATCTGAATCTGTCAGGTTCCAATTCAGTAACATTATCTGTCTCAAAAAATAATGTGAAAAACTAAGAAGACACTTGCAGTTGACAGCTGATCTCGCAATGCATACCCACCCACATTCATATGCATTTACACATGTGTACATGAGTCCATGTATATACATACACACAAAGAAAACAATATAGCTCTTCAGCTGACACAAAGGGAAGTTCAAGTGATCATATGTTACTCCTATAAATGCCTCAGCAGAAATATAAATGAGAGCAAATAGCCAATAATCCTGAAGATCAAGAAAAGATGATCAACATCACTAACCATTAGGGAAATGTAAATGAAAACCACAGTGAGACACCCATTAGACTGCCAATTAGAAAAACAACCGAAAATAACAAAAGCTAATGAGAGTTCAGAGACATTGTAGCCTTAGCACATTACTGGTGGGCATGTAACATGAAGCAATGTAGAAAACAGCCTGAAGGTTCCTCAAAAACTTAAATGTGGAATGACTACAGTATCCTGTAGTCTCGCTTCTGCATATGAAAACTGAAGAAGGAGAAACATGGTCTGCCCCAGCAGATGTTTGCACATCCATGACCATAGCAATGTGAGCCACAGAGAAAAAGATAGAGGTGATAAAAAGGTGGAGCAGGGGCCGATGATGGGATATGTCCAAGGAGAACAGAGTTTCAGTTTGGGAAAAGGAGAACATCCTGGTGAAGGAAGGTAGCTATCTCTACACAGTATTACAAAGCTTGTGCTACATATGGCATCCGGATGTAAAAATGTGAAGTGTTACAAAGATTTTTTTTTAAATGTTTTAAAGTACTGAGTATGGATACCCTTTCTTTTATTGTGATTTTTTCCCCAGTAGTGATCTATTTTTATCCCCACTTTTTATCCATTTAATCTTTTAGTCATAAAAATGTATTGAGCTCCTAAAATGTAAAAATCTGTGATAGGGAAAGGACACACAATGAAGCAGCTTATTGCCGTATTCTCAAATCTGAAACTCTTTTTAAAAAGATGATAATGGAAGTCAATGGGCATAAAATAATGTGGTAGTAAAATAAATTTTTTAAATGAAGAAATATGAGGCCAAGAAGAGGAAAGATGACAGAAGAAAGAACATTTTACATGAAATTATCTTGGATTGGCAAGATAGCCCAGTGGGCAAAGGCCTTGCCCTCACTCAGCAGCTTGGTTGTTTGCACAGGATCAAGGCAGTCAGCATTCTGGCATGCATTGCAAAGCCCCACCTCTAACTGAGGAGGAGCTATGAACAGTTGATGTTTCCTGAGGGAAGGAGAATCAGTTTCTTCTACAGTGAGTCCTGATACATGGACTGTGCTCTAGCATAGGATTCATACCTAGGAATATATGGACAGAAAACCATTAGAATTGATAGGCTATTAAAGGAAAAAAAAACTAAACAAGTGGGCATATCGTTTTAGGGAGGTGGAGGGTTATCTGGGAGTTAAGGGAAGGGGCTGGGGGCGAATACAATCAAAACATAGTGTATGACATTTTCAAGTGATTAGTAAGTGTTCATTAAAAATAATTTGAATTGGCGGTCACAGATACATCCTAATTTTTCTTCTTTCACAAAATGACTACCTCCATGCCGTCACCTCCACAGTCTGCATCTCAGCCTTCTGTTAACAAAGATTCTTGTGTTGATAAAGAAGCCAAGAGGTTATTGAAACATTTTTAAGACTAGAGGGGAGCCGGGCAGTGGTGGCACATGCCTTTAATCCCAGCCCTTGGGAGGCAGAGGCAGGTGGATTTCTGAGTTTGAGGCCAGCCTGGTCTACAGAGTGAGTTCCAGGACAGCCGGGGCTACACAGAGAAACCCAATCTCGAAAAACAAAAAACAAACAAACGAATGAACAAACAGACTAGAGGGGAAACCTTCACAGCTAACTGAATGTGCACCTTGACTTCTGGTTTTTGGAAGCACTTTTGCCCTTTACTATCCTCCCTTTTCTGCGGATGGTGCAGACAGCTTGTCCTTAGCAGTGACCTGATGCTCAGTGGTCCTATAATCACACACGTTTAAGTTCTACAATAAGCTTCTCTACAGATAGCTTATGTCAACATGACACATAGTTCATGAGGGGATAGATACGTTTTTTTATTTTTCCCTGAGAGGGCAAGTGACTTCAAGGTGGTTAAAAAAAAAAAAAAAAAAAAAAAAAAAAAGGCAGACTTGCCCGTGACTCAGAGATTAGTTCTGCTTGCTGCCATGCACATTTGTCCTCCCACGTATTAAGCCTTCACAGGAGCTGGGTGAATGTTGTTAAATGCAGCAGAGTTGCTCTAATGAGCAGCCATCATTCTGCATGGAAGAAGTTTACAACCCGATGAAAGCATATCTTACTTGTCTAAGACTATTTCAGGCGGGCATAGGAGCTAGAAGAGAGGGAACTGGATTGGTAATGGAAATAGACTTTGTCATTTCATTTTATTTGATATTTTAGTTTAGTACTTGCTCTATTTTTTGCATTTTTTTTGCATTATTTTGTAGTTTACTTTTTTTCCAAACTATACTCCAGACCCTTTTGTTTCATTAAAATGAGCAAACCCAGGTAAGCAAGCCAGGTTCTTGCTATAATTGTTCTTGGGAGCTGAGTTGGAATTTACAAGTGGGATTTAAGGTATGCATTAAGAAATAAAACTATATTGGAAATATCTCTTTAGTATTACAATTTTTACTTTTTAGCACTTACAGAGAGCATACTTTATACATTTAATATTATAGTCTCAGCTTTTCAAATTTTGATGTAAAAATTACAATCATATTTTATTTTCATGTATAAATTCATTAAAAACTGCTGTGGGAGAATTACTGGTGAGTAAATGCTACTGTTTAATAAGTCATGCCTGGGTCTTGTCTGATTATTTACCTGAATGAGTGATTGGTTTGGTTTCTGATTTTTGTGGACAATCCTGCTTTTCATTGTCTCAACCTTCTGAACTAGAAGCCTAGGAGAGATACACACAATGGTTATAGAGGACCTGGAGTTATGTTACTGAAAGTAAAATTTTTATAAGAGGAAAAAAATGAGGAAAAGGGAAATTTGCCAAGTGAATATTCTGAGAATGTAGTCAGAAAATACCACTTTATGCTTGAAGACTATTACAAAACACCACTACTTACCCTGGTATATACTATACACAAAGGAGGAATGAGATCCCTTCTCAGTGCTGGGTACTTGAGACGCTCCAGTATAGTGGCAGTAGGTTTGTGCAATATCAGACAGGGACAGCATCACTATAATATTTTACTTGTTTTGGTAAATGTAAACTCTCTCCCATTGACACTGATATGAGGACAGTGCAAATGATGAAGAGAGCCACCATATATAAATAGCACCACAAATAAATAAAATAAAATAAACAATAACAATATGCCACTTTGGGCAAATTTCACATCTTAGAATTTAACAACTAATCACAATCTAGACAGATGAAGAGTATCTTCTGCTCTTTTGTGTTTTAATCTTTTAACTTTGTTTTGATATTTTTCTTGGAAGTCTTAAGAACAACAAAAACCCATCAAGTATTAATAAAACTATATATACTGATAAAGACACATTCTTTGACCAAAGCTGAGCAGCTCTTATCTTATCTTTCAGGGCTAGACCTTGTGTTCTGTCCAAAGTCATTTTAGTTCAGTTTTGACAGAAATTGAGGTGGGTTAATTTGGAACCCCTCACCCTGCCCCAAATATCTGATTAGACTAACTCATCTTTCCTCACCTTCACTATCTTAACAGCTTACTCTGTTTCCAGCAAGAGTTCTTGTAGTTGTCTTGGTAAGACTGACTATGCCAGTCCTCCCATTTCTTCTTAGCAATTGTCTATTCACAATTTGGTTCTCAATTGTAAATTTCTACCTCTCCTGATTTATTTATAGTTGATCACAATCACTTCCCAAATTACAAATTTCTATTGCAACAGTCCTTTCTCCACTACTTAACCATATTTTCTTTAAACAGTGTCAGAATGATTTTTCCATTGACAATACTCAAACACAATTTCACACTTGGTTAAGAGTTTAAGTGCTCCTGATATATTACTGTCAACTTTTAACTGTCCTGTAGGTTCTCTTTCTTATTTAAAGCCCAAGAGACTAAAAATGTTGTGATCATAAGAAGATAAAGGAATAGAAGGGTATGTTTTATGGGAAGTATGGGAGAAGGTGCCTCGGCAGGCCCATACCAAGGCATCCCTTCCCCTGAGGGACCAGCTACATGATGGTATAGCATAGAATAGAGTTTATTTATGAGGCAGTAGTAGAGGCAGAGAGTAGTAGAGAGTAGTAGAGGCAGAGAAAGGCAGGGAAGAGAGAGTAGAGAAGAAGAGGCAGGTCATGTACCACATGGAGAGAGGGAGAAAGTGAATGAGGAGAGAGGGAGAGCAAGGGGGCAGGAGGTAAGAGAGTAAGAGAACAAGAGAGAGTAAGAGAGGGAGGATGGGGCAAGTATCCACTTTTATAGTAGTCCAGGCCTACCTGGCTGTTGCCAGGTAATTGTGGGGAGTAGCATACCTTGCTGTTGTTAGGTAACTGTGAGGGTGGAGTCCAGACAGAATACCAACAAAAAGTCCATCACATCATTATATGATATGGGAACAACAGAGA
>JADRCD010217562.1:0-13943 GCA_019843815.1 Montemys delectorum | reverse complement strand
AGAGAGAGAGAGAGAGAGAGAGAGAGAGAGAGAGAGAGAGAGAGAGAGAGAGAGAGAGAGAGAAATCTTTTAAAATCCAAAGCCTTTTCAAAGCCTCTCAACTGTGGGTTCCTGTCAACTAAAAAGAAAAATAACTAAATACTTTTATTTCAAGAGGGAAGGACCAGGGCACTACCACAATCTGATCAGAGAAAAACCAAACTCCCAAAATATAAATAACTTAATGTATATATCTGGGATTCACCCACCATCTTTTAGGCTCCTCCAAGGGGTATAGGTCAGGCTCTGCCTTCTACAGCAAGCACAGCTTGTCTGCAGGCTCCATTTCCTGCTGCTGCTGTTCTTGGTGGTCATCCCATGGTACTGGTATCTCCAAAATGCTGGGGTCTTCTGCTGCAACTGGGCTGCACTTTCACCCATAGCCTCTCCTGGGCTCTCTTCATGATGCCAAGCCTCAACCTCTCAACATGACCCTTCTTCAATCCTCATTAGCCACTGAGGATGCACCTTCACCAATGGCCTCTCCTGGCCTCTCACAGTGGCAAGCCTCAGCTACTCTCCAAGACTCCTTCATGCCTTCAAACCAGTACCGCCTGGGTGACTCTTACACAACCAAGTTCTGTTGTTAACATGACGTACAACCTTGGTCACCTCTGGAACACAGCTTCCATGTGCTGACTCCCACGAAACACTTCCCAGAAGATTTCACCTCAGTGAGACAGGTCTCTTCTTAGTCACTGCAAATCTCTCTGCTCCAGCTGACCAGCATCAATTGTCCCCGAAAAACAAAGCTTTTACTTCAGTGGTCCTCTTGTTCATCATAGCTGATTCTTCAGCTCCAGCTGACCAGAACCACAGATACTTCACACAAATGGCCCGGGGGAGCCTTTGCTTCCCTCTGAAACCTCACGTGCCAGGCCTCCATCTTCTGCTCTCAACAGTCTTATCCCTCAGTCTCCTTCAGAGCAGCTCACTGAGCTCGCAACACTCAATGGCTCTTCTAGCCCAAAGTCCTTCCACAGTTCTCCCAAAACCTGGGCAGGCCTGTCACAGCAATACCCCACTATCCTGGTACCAGCTTGCTGTGGTGAAACACCATGACCAAAAAGCGAGCTGTGGGGAGGGAAGGGTTTGTTTAGCTCACACTCCCACATTATCGTTCATCATCGAAGGAAGTCAGGACAGGAACTCAAAGAGAGCAGGAACCTGGAAGCGGACGCTGATGCGGAGGCCATGGAGGGCTGCTGCTTCCTGGCTTGCTCAACTCAGTTCTTATAGCACCCAGGACCATCAGCTCATGGCGGCTCCACCTACAATGGGCTGGGCCCTCCTACATCAATCACTAACTGAGAAAACACCCTACAGGCTTGGGCCTACAGCCCAGTCTTCTGGAGGAATTTTCTCAGCTGAGGCTCCCTCCTCTCCAGTGACTCTAGCTTATGTCAAGTTGATGTAAAATGCTCGCACGTAAACTGCTACATTATTCCCCTACAACAGCCCAACACACCGCCGTTATGTCCCTTTTTTCCAATGCTCCCTGTGACACCACAATGCACCACTACAAAATTACGATACTGTGTGGTGTGCTGGCTAGTTTTATGCCAACTGGCACAGGCTAGAGTCATCTAAGAGGAGGGAGCCTCAGTTGAGAAAATGCTTCTGCATCAGTGCCTGCCTCCAGGTTCCTGCCCTGTTTGAGTTCCTGTCCTCACTTCCTTTGATGATGAACTGTGATCTGAAAGTGCAAATCAAATAAAGCCTTTTCTCTCTGAGCTGCTTTGGTCTTGGTGTTTCCTCACAGCAACAGTGACCCTAGCTAAGCTACACTGGGACAGTACAATTGAGCTACTGCAATGTTCTATTTTGCCACCACAATGCTGTTTATGATGTCACTGTGATGGATTTTGACATCACTTGCCTGCAGTGCCCTTCACAATGCCCTAAGATGCCATCTTTGGCTACTACACCGCTCCATTATGCCATAATGCTGAATTGTGACATCATAATGCTAAATCATTCTGCATCGATGCTTCTTTGTGCTGATACTTAATAGTGACCCTGTAGCGCGCTACCTCGCTGATAAGGAGCACGCCACACTCAGGATTCTTCTGACAGCAGTTTATTGTTACAGCTCTTTTAGATGGCAAGAAATAGAAGGACCCCGAACGCCGAAACCCCGCGGCTTATATAGATCTCTGGGAGACGTGCAGATCCCTCATTGGCTCTAGCCTTAGTGCCTAATTAGCATACTAAGTTTCGCGCCTTGCGCAGGCGCACATTCAAGCAGGGCTTCCGAGAAGAACCAGGAAGCAGGAAGTCGGCGCCATCTTATAATGGCGAGCGCGGCTCCTAACATGACCCAATACCTGTCACATTCATTTTTCCACCGCATTGCTGAATTTTGACATTCTAATCCTACATTGTGTCTTCACAAGCCTGAATTTGACATCTGTGCTGCAGTCTGCTGTCACAATGCTGCAGTGTGTCATCGCCATCAACAGGTCACATGACTCTAACCATGCTGCATTTTGCTATCACAATGGTGACTGGTGATGTCGAAGGGTTTGACTGCAACATCACTATAATCTGTAGCGCCATCACAGTGTTACGTTGGAAAGCATCAAGATGTTTTACGGCGCTGAATTGGGTCATCCCAATTCTCACTTGCAATGTGACAATATTCCGGGAAACAACAGAGTCCTTCAGTATAATGTTAGATTGCCCAAAGCCCCATTGTGACATCACAATGATGATTTTGACACTGCAATAACCATTTGTGCCAATGTAATGCTGAATTGTGGCTTCGTGATGCTATATTCTGCCATTGTGGTGCTGAATTTTGATGACATGGTGTTGAACTGTAAATATCACAATGCTGTATTTGATCACAAAGTCTCATCGTGCCAGGAAAATGCCCTTTGGGCCATCACACAGTTCATGTGTGAGAGAACAAAAACACGACTTAGAGACATTTCCACTCCAGCCAGAATAGCTCCACCATCCCTGGGAATACTGGTCTAGCTTGAACATCAGCCTTTCCTGTGACTAATAGTTTCATCTTCCCAAAGTCAATGCCCTTAAGCCAAACACCACCAAGTCCATTCCTGCACATCCTACCTGGCTGAACTGGACCTCCACCCTTTTGACCAACACACTCCCCAGCCCTGACAAAACCCCAGCCTGAAAGAGGAGTTTGTGCTCTCACATCGATGAGAAAAACCCTTCTCAGGCGTTGTCTTAGTCAGGGTTTCTATTCCTGCACAAACATCATGACCAAGAAGCAAGTTAGGGAGGAAAGGGTTTATTCAGCTTACTTCCACGTTGCTGTTGATCATCAGAGGAAGTCAGGACTGGAACTCAAGCAGGTCAGGAAGCAGGAGCTGATGCAGAGGCCATGCAGGGATGTTCCTTACTAGCTTGCTTCCCCTGGCTTGCTCAGCTTGCTCTCTTATAGAGCCCAAGACTTCCAGCCCAGGGATGGCACCACCCACAAGGGGTCCTACCCCCTTGATCACTAATTGAGAAAATGCCCCACAGCTGAGTCTCATGGAGGCATCTCCCCAACTGAAGCTCCCTTCTCTGTGATAACTCCAGCTTGTGTCAAGCTGACACACAAAACCAGCCAGTACAGGCCTACTCCAAAGTAAGCCTGTCTTCACAGTCAAGCTGGCTTGGCCCTCCGTTTCTTCCTCCACCTTGTCCCACCAAAATGCTGTTTTGTGACATGGTGACATAGAACCCCACTGTGCATAACTGCTGCCTTATGACATAATAAAGATGCATTATAGCCGGCAGTGGTAGTGCATACCTTTAATCCCAGTGCTCAGGAGGCAGAGGAAGGTGGATCTCTGAGTTTAAGGCCAGCCTGATCTACAGAATGAATTCTAGGATAGCCAAGGTTACACAGAGAAACCTTGTCTTGAAAAACCAACCCCTACCAATGGATCATGGTGACATTGTCATTCTGAATTGTGGCTTCCCCATGCCACAACTGGTGCTCCTTTTCAACATGAAAACATGTTGAAATTTGATATCACAGTGTTGCTACCTTGTGATGTCACAACATTCCATTGTGACATCACTGGAGTTTGTTTCATAATAAAGCTGTGTGGTAACATCACAATGTTCCACCACTGCTAGGCAAATGCTCAACCATAATATCAAAATCCTGAGTTGTGCCACTACAAAGAAGCACTGACAGCACGTCCCCCGTGCAATCACCACGTTGAACCACAACATCTCAGTGTTGCATTGTGACATGACAGTTTTCCATTGTGAAGTCAAATTTTCCACTGTAACAGTGTCCCACTGTGAAACTCTGACTTTTGGCATCCCAATGTTCCACAAGTGGTGTGACGTCATTAGGCCACATTTTCATATCCCAATGCTCCTCTTTCAAGTGGCAATTCTCTTTGTTACTAACATTCCACTATCTTAGCTAAGGTTTTACTGTTGATAAAGAAACACCATGACCACAGCAACTCTTATAGAGGAAAGCATTTAAATGAGGCTGGCTTGCAGTTCAGAGGCTTAGTTCATTATCATCATGGCAGGAAGCACGGAAGCATACAGGTAGACATGGTGCTGTAGCAGGAGCTGAAAGTTCTACACCTTGATTTGAAGGCAGCCAGGAGACTCTCTTCCACACTGGGTGGGGCCTGAGCATAAGAGACCTCAAATCCCACCCCCACAGTGACAAACTTCCTCCAACAAGACCACACACCTCCTAACAACAGTGCCACTCCTCAAAGCCAAGCATTCAATAACGTGAGTCTTCCTTTTCAAACTGCCACAGGCAAAGAATTGGATTACAATTACAAAGGAATCACAATACTCCATTGTGAATGATAAAGTTTCACAGTGTCATTACAATGCTGGACTAGAAGAACTTGATCTTGTTTGTTTGTTGTTTGATTTGTTTTGTTTGAAGGAATGTGGAAGGCTTTAGAACTTTGGATTTGAAAAATCCGTTGAATGCTGTATGAAGAACTTACCAGTTTGCCAGGAAGACTGAAGCGCAGTGGAGACACAGACCTTGGAGACCCAGCTCATGGCATTGCAAGGCTGGGACTGAGGACTCTATTGGGCTGGCGGCCTTCTGGATGATACTTTGGCAAAGAATCTGACTGTGCTATCCATGCCCTGAGAATCTGCCTGAGACTAAATTTGAGAGGAATGACCCAATTATCTTTTGCAGAGGAAACTTCAAGACCTGTGATTCTGTGGTGTGGTCATTACTAGTTACTCTTATACAAGTGTACAATGAAAAAGAGTAACAAGTGGGCCCGAAATGAATACAAAATGCAGCTTAGATAAGAAGGCAGAGTAGGGATGCCTCAGAGAGCAGTGCTAAAAAAGAGGCAGCAACTATTAAAGAGAATCAGATGGCTAGTGAAAGACCCCTCAAGAGAGTAGACCCTCACTCTAGTCTCGGGATTACACATCCCCCACAAAACTCACAAGAGACCGATCTTGCAGCAAACACACGAGGTTTATTTGGGGAAACCAGTGCACTGGGGCCGAGCTCGTAACCCACGCAGGGGCAGAGGAGTTTGACCCCCAGCTCAAGAAGTGTAGGGTATTTAAAGGAAAAAAAAAACACAAACCAGCGGGAGTGAGGGGAATTCCAACCCAAGTTATTCAATCAGTTAGGGAGGGGAACATATTCATTTTAGGAATGTAATCTAGGAATGTAATCTTACTCAATCATCTACTGGTCAGCAGAGTGGAGAGCCCAGTGAACCAGTTGACCTTCATTTGGGAACCAGAGCTCTGAGGCTCTGAATTAGCCAAGTTCCTGGAACCCAGAGCTCTGAACTAGCTGACCTGCATTCTTAGTTCTGCTCAGTCTGCTAGGGGTCATAAAAAACTTTTTTTTATACCTTTCATACTTTTCACTAGAAATGACTTGCTCTGCATCAGACAGACAGGAGGAGGGCCCTCAGAGATATCACCCCCAGTCTGTGAAAGGAACAAACCTAAGGAGTTTTCTGATCCTAGAAAGCATAGAAAAGCAGGTTCAATTGTAGTGTAAGTGGTAAGAGGTTCACCCAAGCTGAAAACTGAAACGGGCAGTGTTCTTGGAGACTGTGGCAATGCAATATTCTGAAATAACTTATATTCTTAGAGGCTGGAACTTTTGCTGGACCTCACAGTCTAAGTTAGCAATACACCTTAAAGTCATGTAAGACTGCTAGCCAACCATATACTCAAAGTATTTGGCTTAACCTGCCTTTGAGAGAAAAGTGTAAGGATCGATCAGCTGTACTTGCCTTGGATTTCCTACATAATCAATGTTTACAATACAAGCTAACTGCATAGCTGCCATTTTTAAGGTATGTACTCCCCTAAGCCCCTGACACGGAGAATGCGTGTGGATCATCTGCTGAAAGCAGCAGATACAGAAGCCAGAAGCAACTTCCTAAAACCAACCTGAAAGGTTGGAAGCCAACATTTATACACACCAGTGGAACTCAACACAGGCATCGATTCAGGGGCCATGCATGATAGAGTGATACTTTCTGGCTTGCTCAGTCTGCTTTCTTATAGCACCTAGGACCACTATCCCAGAGATGGTGGCACCGCCAGTGTGCTATTTCCTCCTCCATTAAACACCAATCAAGAAAAAGCCAATCTAGTGGGGGCGTTTTCTCAACTGAGGTTCCCTCTCTCCAACTGACGCTAGCTAGTATTAAGTTGACATAAAACCAGCCAAGACCATTCTAATCCTTCAGTTGCTCTTGAAGCTCCTCCAAACCATTCGGGAGGACCCCAGCCATCAAGCAGGCATGCAACTTCACACCACCTACAGGAGGACTGCTATCCTGGAACTTCCCCATGGACTGCTCCTGTCCAGGACGTCTCCCCTTAGGTACATGTCTCACTACCCTATGCACCGTTCATGTCCCGCCACTGCACCTCATGACCTGTAAAAGCAAGCTACTATATCAATTTCCTCTGCGTGTGCGCGCGCGCGCACACACACACACACACACCACACACACGCAACTTCACTCTGGTCGTCTCACTCCCCCTTTCTGGTACACCCACCACTGCGCTTCCTAAAAGCATCCTTGGTCTTCTTCTATTCTGCCAGCTACAACAGGTGTTGCTAAAATTCCTTCTGGGGATCAGATATAAACATCTTTCCCTTCTCCTAAAGTCCCAACAACAATCAAAAGTGTAAGTCCACCCACGTTCACTCTAGGGGAAACAATACTGGGCTCCCTTATAGAACATAGGTAAGGGGTTACTTATGGTGTGGGTGTTTCCCGCCACAAAAGGTTGCACCAGAAAGTCTTTAGGCAGAAAGTACAATGGCTTTCCCACAGCAACATAGATGAAGTCCCTCCTCCCAATCTTCTCTCTGACCTATGACGTATCCCCTCCTCAAGGCTGTATGCAATCAGGGCAAAACTCCATATAATAAGCAGAATGGAGTACTGTCAACTCAGATGAGGGTTCCATGACCTTCCCTACCCTCCTCCTATGAGTGGTCAGTCAACAAACCCAGCTGGGCTGATGCTTTGCAAGCTGAACTCCTGAAGTTTGCAGGTGACTGGCTCAGAGGATAACCTTGGTCGACAAGTGGTCACATAAACACAGGCATAAACTTTTAACTCATACATATGCCCTTCGTGGTTAACAGAGATAGAACCAGGAAGTCACTATTCTAAACAAAGAACCATGAAGTTGTTTCAAGACGTTCCATTTAGACAAAATAGACTTTATCCCCCCCTTGCCATAAATTATCAGCTCCCTTAAAATGACTTTGGGTTTTTAAACTTTCCTTTTATTTTTAATCATTACCCATGAACAGGGAGAACTCTTGTACTTCCACTCCTAAGGTTTGCCAGGGGATTGTACATCACAGTTAACACAAACGAATGCCTATATTTTTGTGTTCTTTATATATATATCCAAAGGGGTAATGTGTGCATAAAAATTATATGACAAAAACCAAATATATAAATGACTTAAGATTCAGAAAGCTAGAACACTTTATTATACTTTCACATCCTTCGTAATTTCTGGGTTAAGTGCAAAAAGGATGGATTAAAATATCACACACAAGAACATCTCTAAATCTATACATCTGTTTGAGGGATAAAGACATTGGGAACAAGAATTACCAATCATTTAGTATTTCTCAACAATATATTATGAAGGACTGTTATGTACATGCTATGGGAAGGTGGTTTAATCTCTGTGACAAAATAACATGTCAAACAAGACATACCAGGGATAACAAGTGAAGAACCACTCACTCCATGTATGTACTAAAATAAAGTCTATACGTAAAACACAGTTCTTCAAAATCAATTTTATGCTCTCTGGGAAAGCCGTTTTAAAACTTCTCAGGAAGCAGGCTTATTTTTCTGCTGAGATGGCCTGAGGACTGAGCTTTGTATAGTTTTTAAAGTGAGGTCACTTAGTAAATTTGGATGTAAAACAAATATTCCATCCTTTCAAAGATGAGTTCAAATCACTCTGACACCTGGGATATATTCTTTCTACCCACTGATTAGTGATAAGCAGCAGTTCAAAATTTTGCCACATTCTACATATTTGTAAGATTTCTGTCCTATGATAATTCTTCGTATACACCAAGTTTTTAGGTATGGGCTGGACCTGGGGTTGCATGCCTTTAGTCCCAGTGCTCTGGGCGCAGAGGCAGGCAGATCTCTGTGAGTCTGAGTCTAGCCTGGTCTACGGAGTGAGTTCTAGGGCTATTACAGAGATCCTGCCTTTAAAAAAAAAAAAAAAAAGATTTGTTGAGGTATTAGTGAAATCTATGTTAATCTTTTCATTTTATGAGGGGATTTACGGTATAGTGTTGGACTGTCCTGAGGGTTAGACATAAGACAATAGATACCCTTTCCAATATGAACTTGCTACTGTCCAATAAAGAAGAGCTATGATCAAAGGCCAGGCCATATTTTCACATCTGTAACAGTTCTCGGCTATGGGTTGGTTAGTACACAATCTGAAACGGTGCCACACACCCTTGAAAGGTCTTGCCACATTCCTTACACCTCTATTGTCTCCCCTCGTATATGGGCCTTTTGGTGCAGTTGTTAAAGACATTAAGTGCATGAGCAGGGTTTTTCTCTTTTATGAAACACCCAGTCACAACTGTCTTCCCATTAAGGCTTTGCTTATACACATACACATGCACACAAATTCTATACACTGTTTGGTCTCAGTAGAGTGTGAGTTCCCTGGTGTCGCTCAAGGCTGGAGGGAGTAATGAAGGCCTTGCCACATTCTTTACACCTATAGGGTTTCTCTCTGGTATGGATTCTCTGATGCCGATTAAGTTGTGAGGAAAAGTAGTAGGCTTTGCCACACTCTTTGCATTTGTATAACCTGTCTCCAGTATGGATCCTCTGGTGTTTAGTAAGGTATGAGGAACAGTTAAAAGCTTTGCCACATTCTTTACACACATAGGGTTTTTCTACAATATGGATCCGCTGATGCTTAGTAAGGTATGAAGAACAATTGAAGGCCTTGCCACACTCCTGACATACATAGGGTTTCTCCCCAGTATGGATTCTCTGATGTCGATTAAGCTGTGAGGAAAAGTAGTAGGCTTTGCCACACTCTTTACATTTATAGAGTCTGTCTCCAATATGAATTCTCTGATGTTTAGAGAGATAGGAAGAACAGTTGAAGGCCTTGCCACACTCCTTACATACGTAGGGTTTCTCCCCAGTATGGATCCTCTGATGCTTAGTAAGGTATGAAGTACAGTTGAAGGCCTTGCCGCATTCCTTACATATATAGGGCTTTTCTCCACTATGGATTCTCTGGTGTCGGAGAAGCTGTGAAGAACACTTGAAAGGTTTACCACATTCTTTACATCTGTAGGGAATCTCTTCGAAATGGATCTTCATATGCTGAATCAAGTATGAGGAGCAGTAAAAGGCCTTGCCGCACTCCTGACATTTGTAGGGCTTCTCTCCTGTGTGGATTATCTGGTGCCGGGTGAGTGTTGAACTGTTATTGAAGGCCTTGCCACACTCTGGACATTTGTAGGGTTTGGCACCAGTATGAAGTATTTGGTGACGGGTAAGGTTTGACTGATACTTGAAGGTTTTGCCACACTCTTTACATATGTAGGGCTCCTCCCCAGTGTGGATTCTCTGGTGTCGGATAAGTTGGGAGGAGAGCCTGAAGGGCTTACCACACTCTTTGCACCTGAATGGCATCTCTTCGAAATGAATCTTCATATGCTGGATCAGGAAGGAGGAGCAGTAAAAGGCCCTGCCACACTCCTGACACTTGTAGGGCTTCTCTCCTGTGTGGATTATCTGATGCCGACTAAGGGTCGAACTGTTATTGAAGGCCTTGCCACACTCTGGACATTTGTAGGGCTTGGCGCCTGTATGAACAATCTGATGTCGGGTAAGGGTTGACTGATACCTGAATGCTTTCCCACACTCTCTGCATTGATAGGGCTTTTCTCCAGTGTGGATGACCTGGTGCTGTGTAAGAGACGAATGCTTGCTGAAGGCCTTGCCACACTCTTCACACTTGTGCGGTTTCTCTCCTTTATGAATGACCTGGTGTTGACTGAGTGTGTGGCTTCTCTTGAAGGCCTTGCCACATTCCTGACACTTGTAGGGTTTGGCTTCAGTATGAATGACTTCATGCTGAGTAAGGCTGGAGTTATATTTAAAGGCTCTGCCGCATTCTTTACACTTGAAGGGCTTCTCTCCGGTGTGGGTGATGCGGTGTTGAGTAAGGACAGAGAGCGTAGTAAAGGCTCTGCCGCATTCTTCACACTTGTGGGGTTTCTCTCTCTTATGTGTCACCTGGTGCTGAGCAAGGTTCCTACTTCTCTTGAAGGCCTTGCCGCACTCTTTACATTTGTAGGGTCTTGCAGCCGTGTGAAGTATATGGTGTTGGTAGAGGACTGATCGGTATTTAAAAGCCTTCCCACAGTCTTTGCAGCTATAGGGCATGTCTCCTTTAGGCACCCTGACATGCTGTTCGGAAGCTGATTCATCACCTTTTTCATGCTTGTATGGCTTCTCTCTGTGCCCACATTGATGGATGGCAAGTTGTAGGTGCTGATCAAAGTCTTTTACAGAGTTGTTACAGTCAGAAATATTCTCTGGGGAGAAAAGAGAATGTATAATTTCATGGCTAAAGCTATGAATTTCATTAGACTAACAGCATTTTCTCTCCCATGTGTTAATTTTTAGCCTCATTAATGTCCTATATCATTACACATGGGCTGGATTCTCCAAGGAGCGACATGAAGATATGGATGTAAAAAAGAATTGATTGGGGGGTGGGGGGGGTTAACTGAGTGTGGGAGCTGTAAGCTCAGCACTGAGGAGCATGAAGCAGAAAGATCAAGGCAACTTCAAGGTGTACAGGGCTCCATACCAAGTGCCAGGATGGCCTGGGCTACACCATAAGACCTTGTCTCAAAACAAATCAATGGTAACAAAAAACCCGAAAAACCAATAACCGTGTCTTATAGGGTTTTACTGCTGTGAACAGCCATGACCAAGGCAACTCTTATAAAGGACAACATTTAATTTAGGCTGGCTTACAGGTTCAGAGGTTCAGTCCATTATCATCAAGGCAGAAAGCATGGCAGCATCCAGGCAGGCACGATGCTGGAGGAGCTGAGAGTTCTATGTCTTGTTCCAAAGGCAAACATTAGACTACATAGCAACCAGCTAGGAGGAGAGCCTCAAAGCCCATCTGCTCAGACACACTTCCTCCAAAAAGGGCAAACCTATTCTAACAAGGCCACACCCCTAATAGTGCCACTCCCCGGGCCAAGCATATTCAAACCACCACAAGACCCCAAAACAACAACAACACTTTCTGTGTGTGTTCAGCTACGTATTGTGGTGCAGAGAAAACAAATGCTGGCAGTAGAGCAGTGAGGCCCTCGAAAAGACAGCAGCACCTCAAAACATGTTCTTCACTCTCCTTCTAAAGGAACACTGGCTTCAACATTCAGTCCAGCTACATCTCAATTGCTCAAGTTCCTAATTAAAGTGTGCAACATCTTAAGAATTACCCAAACTTCATTTAAAAGGAAACTTATATTACCAGATGTGATGTGGCTATTTAATCAAACATAGTCTCTTAACTGATTTTCTGGGATGCTGTATGCTCTTGATCGCAGTTGGCAATGGGTTTTTTTTGTTGTGCAGGGTAGTCCCACACTGTAAAATGCACATTTGTAGGGCGTCTCTCCTTTAGGAACTCCCTGGTGTCGACTAAGAGTTGAGCTATTATTGAAGCCCTTGCCACACTCTTGGCATTTGTAGGGTTTTGCCCCTGTGGGAACAATTTTGTGGCAAGTAAGGGCTACTTGGTATCTGAAGGTTTTGCTACACCTCTGTCTTTCTTTAATGCAAATTGTCAAGATAATAATTCCCACATCTTCTCCCTATCATATTTTGGAATAAATGGCTTTTTGGGGGGTTTTGTTGTTTTTGTTTATGTTTTGGGGTGTTTTGTTTTGTCCTGCTCTAGTGAAAAGCCTACAGATAATGAGAAGAAACACCTGCAGGAAATCAAAACAACCAATCACCTCAGTTGCCACACTAAGGTGACTTACTTCTAAATCTAACATCAAAACCACGCCAAGAGGACATGTCCTCCGGATGGCAGAAGAGCAAACAGAGGAGCTTCTCCATTGCCCTGAAGGAACATGAAACTAACAAAAGATAACAATCAACTGCCTTTGTGACAAATCCCCAGCGGTGCCCCAGAGAAGACAACACGAAGGCCACCTGAGGGGAGTCTTCTTATTTTTTTGTCATTAGCCACAGCTCCTCTTCTCTGAAAACAGCATTCCATGATCACCCCAAAATATAAACAACTTCTGACATCCATCTGCTCTCTTGGGAGAGGGAAAGAGAGGACCAAAGCATGTGTGAGGTGTTTGAGGGCTGACAGGTTAACTGCAGTAGAGTCAGCAAGGGAGGATGCATGTGCGTGCACCTGCAGAGGCCCTAAGGGAGCAACGGAGCCCCTGGATGATGGGAAGTTGTGAGCTCTCCTCCCCGCCCACCCACCCCCCCCCCCCCAAGCACTGAGAATCAAATTTGGGTCCTCTGCAAAAGCAGGACTTGTTCTCAACCACCGAGAATTCCCTCTAGCCTAAGCCCCGGAGTCCTAAGCAGATGAAAATAAGACCCTACAGAAAACAGAAAACAAAAATCTATTTGAAGGACTCTCATGAACTCTATGCCTCACTGGTATGTTATCTGGATGGCTCTGGTCCACAGAAACGGGAGCAGATGATAGACCTTACATTACTACTGTTTTAATGCATTACTTGTACACTTAAAGGTTATGTAGCTAGGGCCAGAGAGATAGCTCACGGTTTCAAGCATGTGTAGCTCTTCCATAGGACCTGGGTTCAGTTGCCAGCATCCACATGGCAGCTTACAACTGTTTGTAACTCCAGCTCCTGGAAAATCATCTCCACTGAAACAGAGCTTTCCAACCGCACATCTGAAAGCCAAGCATCTTCCTGTGTTTTCTGATCCATTCCTACCTACCTGGGTACATGGTTCCTGACTCCTGCCCCTTCACATCCCCAAGGCTCTTGTCTCTGCTCCAGCAGTGTGACCAGGGAGGGCTTACACACAGCAAGACCTGTTTATTACAAACAGAGAATGGTGTTCAGTGAAGAGTATCCTAACAAGTAATAACATTTCTTGGACCATACTGTGCTAGGAAAGAAGAGATATAAAGGGAGATTTGAGGGAATGATTTCCGCAATTATTTCCTGACGTATACATTAGAATATATGTGAGGAATTTTCAACTTGGAAATGCTAAGCTTTGCTTACACAGTTGACCAACTCAAAGCAGAAGGGGAGATGGACTGTAAGATACAGGCACAATGCTTCAAGTCAGCACGTTTCTGAAGTTACCACTGACTTAGAGCAATGGTCCTCC
>JADRCD010217561.1:9289-30255 GCA_019843815.1 Montemys delectorum | reverse complement strand
AAAAAAAAATAAATAAATTTAAAAAGTGGGACAGAAGGAAGCTTATCTCTTTGATATAGTCTTTTTATTAAAGCTATCAAGCTGTGTCCACTCCTAACAGAAACAATCCTATAAGCATGTTATTGTGGGCAAATAAAGAGGAATCAAGAAGAGGTATGGTAAATGGTCTCCTAGGCAAAGAGCAGGTTGAAAATGTCCTCACAACCCAACCTGCCATTCCACCACTCACACATTCGACAAATATTGATGTTGCAAACACCGTTTCGAGACTTGGGAATACTTCAGTGGAAAGACAAGTAACTGTGAAGATATAGGAAATACAGACATTATTATAACAATATTGAGTAACTTCAGAGAGTTGCTTTTAAAATAAAAAGGAAATTATATCATTCAATACAGTTTTATACAGCAGGAGAACAAAGGATTTAAAGTTAAATAAAAGCTCAATTTCTTCAGCAATATGATTCCACTCGTTATGCTTTTACAATATTAATCTTCAAACCCTTCCAGTATACTCACCTATAAAACAGAGTGATAAAGATTATATAGATGTGTAATTCTTGCAGAAGATGCAGGAAATATAAATGACAATGAATACATTCATGCTTTTTGCAAGCATTGTGCTAAATATCTTACCTGGCACTCTGATTTTAACTGTCAGAACATTCTTAGGACATACACACTACTCCAGCGCCTGTCTTAAAACAAAATAAAAAGAAGAGAGTGTGATGAAGACACAGAGCAACAGCTCATATTGACACCTGTTTCTTCAGATTATCTGAGTTCTGGTCTGAGCACATTTGGTCTTAGAACAACTTGAAAATCCAGCACCACAGAACTACATGCAAAAACATACTCAGACACAGAAATCTCATATACAAAATTAAAAATAAACATATTTAATTGAGAGAATAGAAGAGATGGAAAACATGCTTTAAATCATTCATTTCACAAGTATCAGAAATTACTTCAAGATTCACAGTGGCCGCATTGAGCAGATTACAAGCACTTTTAATTTCAGGTCTAGTTGATCAATTGTTCTAGTCTGACCTCGAAGGGCACTTAGAAACACATGTACAAATAAAACGCAGAGACAAATAAAAATGCATCTTTAGAAAAAGTACAGCAGCTGATAATATGGCAATTATGTTTATGTAATGTTAGAGATATTCTGGTGGAGAGTCATAAGTCCAGGGGTAAAATTATGACTTCTTCTTTCTTTTAACTAAGATTCCCTTACCTAATGGAGTTGAGATTGAGTCCTTAAATATGTGAAGGCATTTTTCTTTGTATATAAATCATTCTGAGAGAAGAAATATGTTAAATAAAATCGATAAAATTCAAGATTGATTGTTCTTGCTGTTATTGCTTTAGAGCCTTTGTTTGTATACCCTGCAGAGGTGAGAGAGAGAGAGAGAGAGAGAGAGAGAGAGAGAGAGAGAGAGAGAGAAGATATTTTGGAGTTAGAAAAAAAATCAATGTTTCATAAAACCAGCATAAGATTTGTGCAGATCCCAGGAGTATAGAACTCGCCGTGGGGATACAGAAGTAAGTCATGTGAGGGGCTCCCTTATTATCGAGAGGATTTATCTCTGCTCTCTGGGACCAACATGTTTGTAAAGTCAATAGACTTTTCATAAACAGCATTATGAAACTAAATACACAAAGAGTACAGAAAACGTTGAGACAACTGATATGATGTTGCCATTTTTTATACTTAGTTTCATTATGTTGCTCCCAGGTAAATTCTTTCACTGGAATGGTAGATTTGGACCACTGTGAGTAAATTAAGGAAATATACATCAACACAATGGTAGGCATAGCTTTTGATACGAAATAAACAACTCACTAACTTACAAAAGCATGGATTTTTGAATCAATTTGATTGAAACAAGATTAAGAGTGTCAAGGGGAAGGGAAGAAGGAGAAAATGATAGAGCATGAAGTTCTTGAGAATAACACAATATGAACTTAAATAGATTATGATAGGCTATGTCTGGCAAGTAGACTCAAATTTAGTTGCATTATCTGCAGCCAATGCCTCATATATAGACATGCTCTCCAAAGAGAGACGATACTAACAGCATGTACAGTGATACTACATGTACTGTCTGTCCTCCAGTCTTCGGGCAGTTCAGCTCAGTTAGAAGAGCACAGAACCCACTTCTCTAGGCAGCACCATCATTAAAGACAAAGCACCACAGAGATTTGAAATGAACAGATTAAGCATGCCTGTCACTCACGCTGGCTGTATGCAGTGGCTAATGCTGGCAGCTCTGCTCTATTTGAGCTAAGTCTCTTGGGAACAATTTTAAAAGTGTGACTTAAATGGAGTCACTGAAAATGAGCCTTCACAGGGCAGGCATTGAATATGTCATGTGAGAATAAGGCTGTTTGTTTCAGATGACAATCTGAAGCCACAGGGAGCATTACATTTTTAAAAGAAAACTACTCAGGATTCAAAGCATTTAATATGTTTATGAAAATTAATTAGGAATGATAGTAGCCCACCACTAAAATTCATAAATATTTGTATTAAAACGAAGCCTTAACAAATATTTAATGTGCCTGTAAGAAACAACAAACACATACAGAGACATACAGACACACATACACACCCATACACATATTAAAGCTGACAGAGCTATTTGATATGAAATGGATCAGTAAGTCATTGAGTACTGGGTTTTCAAGTAATCTTTTTGTATATTGACATTGAATAGAATATATGTATGCTCTACTTATCTCCTTACGTGCAATTATGGCATAATCGAACATCAGAATTCCTAACTGGATAGATCTGATTTCACTGACAACACTGTCTTGAACTCTGTAAACTTTTATATGCCATTCTCGCTTTGCAACACCTTCCTATACATTCCAATCATTGTAGCAATGTGCAATTTCCATGTTCATTAGAGGATTCAAAGAGATATCATGTACAGGAATAGTCAGTATTCTCCAGATCCTAATAAACACATATCACAGACCACATCATATTCATTTAGTCTTACCTATTGTCATTGTTTTAATTACTTTTTAAATTTGTAATCTGAATCTTTGTCGAAGACTGAAACTTCTAAAGTATGAGGATGATTAAATGATTTATAGAGGTATTGGCTAAAATATTATTCTTAAAATCAAATGATTCTTAATATCAAATATATTAGAAAAATGATTTAACTTTCTATCACTAAATACATCACCTAATAATTCCAGCACATTTAACCTAAGACCTTATGTGAAGGAAAATATTTTTAAATATATTACATACCATATTCCACAGCCTCAACTGCCAATGAGTTTTGACTACTTCCCAAATTCAAGTCTTATACACAAATCATAGTGAAGTATGCTATGAAATCTGTCACCCTTTTTATTGCTAGGCTTGACTCAAATGATCCATCCACTGAGTTGATATTACCCTCCTATATCACCACAAAACAAGCATCTCTCCTAAAGACATAGGATCAAAACTGGTGATCTTTATGATTGGATCAGAAAAAGGAAGTGATGTTTTTCCATCAATAGCACACAGCAAGACGCTGACCTATGCCAGGATCTCCAAATACTTATGAAGGACATTTGTGGGAGAAAATGAAGACTAACATTAAAGGGCAGAGATCAGACACAATGGCAGATATCCACATAATTGTATCCCTATGGGTTGAAAGGAAATATAAAAAACAATCTTTGAAATATTCCATGAAATATAATGGCTCATTCAGAATGAATATTTTACTTGGTTTTGTTTTTATTAATACCAAACTTTGAACCCATCTCCCCCCATTACATTGCTGGTAACATTTCAAGAAGTTACAAAAAAAGAAAAATAAAAATTTGAGTATGATGCTTTGGGAAAAGATTAATGTTATATTTTGAAACTGTAATACTTTAGTATGCTTTTGAAAAGTGGCATATTTCACAAAATGGTACAGCTTTTCCTTCTGAAGGTCTCTAACAGGAATGTTCTTAATCAGAATATATTCTGTTTCTATCTTTAACCATTCTGTCATGAATTTAAAAAATTACTATTATAAATTTTAGTAAACACTCAAATTTATCAGCCCTGACATGTTATGTCAGATTTCTCTAATTTATTAATTGATCATATATGTGTTCCACATCTTTAAAGTTTAATATTGTCCAAAAATGTAGGACTGGGTATGCAGTTTTGCTTTTCTAGCTTTTGTGAGTTATTGAGATCAGTCCCTACTACTGAAAATATACAGGAATGTAAAATAAGTATGGTGAATAACTAAAACTATTTCTTACTAAGATACCACTTTGAGCAATGTTCCCAAGCATTTAGTTCAAAGTAAAGTAAAATGACTTAGCTATCATAATTAATCATTAATTTTACATGGATGATAATGAAGTTGGCAAGCAAAAGCAAGATGCCATAACAGGAATCATGATGTTATCAATATATCTGATAGGTCCAGCATTTCTTTCATGAGATGTCACATTTTGGAATCAATTTCGTAAAACAAATCAAAACAAAACAAAACAAAACAAAACAGAACACCAACTTTCTACCATTTCTAAGCACCCTGATTCAGTATCTAGCACTCAAAAGGTGACATACAACTATGTTTAACTCCAGTGAGTTATGTGCCATGTGGAGAATTCCAGAGTTCTAATTGAGCTATACATGTGTTATGTATATATTATCATTTAAGACTATAATTTGAAATATTAGAGTACAATAACATAGCTGCACACCTATATAGAAGAAAACCATTCTGAGACATCATACAGCATTTGATACCTGGCAACAAATATGTATGCAGATATTTTGACCCACAGTGCCCTTATAGCTCATAGCTCTAGATGATTTGGAATTGTAAATCTTTGTAAAAAAAAAAAAAAAAGGCCCTTGGATATTTTAGCAATGTAAAAATCTTCCATGATAAAAGATGTTTATTTAAAAATTTAATGTTCTTTTTCCTAGAACTTTGCAGACTGTAAGTTTGAAAATAATGAAAAACTTCTTGGAAAGGCTGTTATGAGTGAGTGTGTGGATTTCTTAATGTCTGGGTCTGCCATGTACACAACAGATGAGGTCAGAATCAAGCCTTGTTTTATGTGACTGGAGGTGGTCCACGCAGATTCAGAAAACTTTTTACTTAAAGAAAAGCAACATGAATGAATCACATCTGCCAGTCAGTCCTTCCTTCATCTACACACTGGTAAGCATAACACTGAGGCAGGATAGGTAATCTTGGTGTGCAATATTAAAATCTTAAAAGACACTATTGATGAGCAAGTTCTAAACTCTGGCTAAGTGGTTCTGTATTCTGAAATTATACTGTAAAAAAATATCTCTATAGGCTCCATGTATAGCTCAGAGGACTAAGATCTAAACATTTCAAAAGCCTAAGAAGTCTTAATACTTATTAAACAAAATGGCCAAGCAACAAATGGATAGTGAAATGAATACAGGTTTCTTAAAAGAAGAAACAAAAATGCTATATATAATTATTTAAAAGACATCAACATTTTAAAGACAGGCAAATTAAAAAAAAGAAAAGAAAATTGACATACTATCTCACTGCCACTCTTAATACCCATCATAAGAAATCTAACAACCCAGGCTGGAGAGACGGCTAAGTGCCTCCCTTACAGAAGAAATGAGTTTGTTTCCCAGTGCCCACATCAGGTGGCTCAAAAGTACTTGGTAACTCCAGTTCCAAGGAAACCAGTTCCCTATTCTTGCCTTCATGGGCACCTGTACATCTTTAGCATATAATCATAAAGGTGTACACAAATAAATACAAATAAAAATTAAGATAAAAACTGACAATCTTAGCTGGGCAGTGGTGGCACACGTCCTTAATCCTAGCACTTGGGATGCAGAGGCAGGTGGATTTCTGAATTCAAGGCCAGCCTGGTCTACAGAGTGAGTTTCAGGGCTGTACAGAGAAACCCTGTCTCAACAACAACAATCAAAAAACAAACAAACAAACAAACAAAAACCTGACACCCTAACTGTCCTGTAACTCACTCTGTAGACAAGGCTAGCCTCGAACTCAGAAATCTGCCTGCCTCTGCCTCCCAAGTGCTGGGATTAAAGGTGTGCACCACTATTGCCTGGCTGACAATAAATTCTTATGTGTGTGGTAGGGTGATGGTATATCAAACTAAAATAGGTGTTGCAGTAAATCTCCAACCCAAATATGCCCCGGCAATGAAAACAAAACTCAATATGAATACAAGCTGTGCACCTATATTGGACAGATCTACCATCTTCCCCATATAACTTGCAATTTCTCCAGGCTAGGTGCTTCACTCTACTTCCCTTCTTCTTCCTTCTTTGTCCCCTCTTTCCTTCCCAAACCTCCTTCTTCTCTCTACCAACCTTTAGCTCCACCTTCCCTTCCTCTGCCCAATCACCAACTCTCACCTTTATTTTACAATTAAGGTGAGGTTTACAGGAAATCATCTGAGTGCTGACTCATTCTTTGTTCCTCTCCCCTCACAGGAGAAGGGAATCATTTTTTGTCAATTAAATAGAACCTATGTCATCTATCCTATATTGAAAGACTTATAAATTCTACACCTGACTCATGTCCTGGGTGTAGATTGCATGCCAACTGAAAACCATCCTCTCCAATCTATATCATCATTTTCCATGCTAATAAACTTGGTTTGGCTATGAGACTACCAATCTTCAATACCATCAATCATCCAAGAATGACTAATATTACCTGAAAATATGTAAAGCACAAAATATTGTTTCTGAAACATAGTCAATTTATAGAGACTACTGACCACCTAGACAGTCCTTTATATTTAAAAAAGGTTGGTGCATTGGTCTTCAGCTTTCTGCCCCAGGGTCATCTGACAGATCTTTTTAATGCAGAATTTTGAAGGGTTGATGACCCTGTCTTGGCAGAGATTATCAATCAACTATTCTGCATAGTGTGTCTATTTCTGGACAATATTTTGTCTACAGATGAAATGAGGCAATTCTTGCCTAGTGGCTCTCTTGCCACAACTGGAGCAATTCCAATTGATGTTCAGTTTCTTTTTTTGAATCCAAGAAAGGGAAAGTTGTCAGGAGTAGACTTGTCTTAACAGCAAGTGAATACATAACATTAAATGTCACATTCCGTGGACTCCTGATGTTTTTGAAAATCAATTACCTATGTGAAATAATCTGAACTGTTCTCTGTTACCTACTCTAATCCATTTCTCATTAAAATAACTGAAAACACCCTAATAAGAAACTAATAATTACTTCCGATTTGGCCCATAACTCATAGACTTAAACATCACAGATCTGTTTATAATAACAGCAATAGAAGGACTGGGTCTAAGTCCTTCACTTCAAAATATTTAGTATCAATAGAAGAATTTTATACCAATGAAAACCTTTGATTTTGCATCAAATTATGTACCATTTAAGGAATTATGACTTTAGTTTAATAACAATTAAAGAGATTTCTACCAAATAAGATTATGGCTATGCAATCAATTATAGATATTCCTCCCTATTCCAATTATGACCATTTCTACATTCCCTAGAAAGACAACCTATAATAACCAACCCCAGCCCCAAAGCCTAGGCAACTGGGAAGATGACTCTTCATAACTTCTTCAAGTTGAATATGGGCATTGAGATATCTTTGAAGGGAGGGGGAGGGTAGGGAAAATGGGGGAGTTGGTTGGCCTTAAGAAAGCCACACCAATGATTGTCTCTGATGTCTGTGCCCTGACTAGATCTGGATGAAAAACCAAGACATCAGGAGTCCAGGCAGGTCAGTTCAGCATGTCTGATGATGAAGTTCACCAAGGCTGTATATTCTGTAATATATAAATCTCAAAACAAAATTTTAGTATCATCAAGATAACCTTTTTGTTTGATTCTCTGGAATCTAGTTCTTCAGGGAGTCTCCCTCTATCAAATTTGATCCATATAACTCTGGAACATGTCAATACCTTAATCACCTTTTCTAAAACACAAAGACAAAATCTTTTCTCCCAATCAGTATAACCTTCAGCCAGTAACCAGGAAACCCTGTAGCTTGCCCTCTGTCCCAGAGGAACAATAAAACAACCACAATACTCAAAATCACACACATCTTAGCCTATTTAGGCCTTTCTAATTTGTCATGTCAGGATATTAACCCAAAATTCCTGTGGAGTCCACGTTAGAGAATATGAGTCTCCTGCAGACTTTGTTATACCATCTGTAAAACAATTGATTCACACGTCTGTCTATACCTGCTTATAAGAGGCAGCTTGTCAAACCAGGATTTAAACCAAAAATTCCCATGGATTCCATGTTAGACAGAATATGAGTATCCTGTAAGACTTATTAGAGCAATATATCTTTGTACCATCTTTAAAGCAATTAATTCAAACTTCCACTAATATCTGCCTATAGGAAGCAGATAGTTTTAAATTGTTAAGCTCTCTGCCTAGAGCAGCCACCTTGTTATACCATCTATCTGTTGTGCTCTCTACCTTGAGTCACAGACATTTATTTATTTATTTAATACCTATTATGATATCTATCTGTTATGCTCTCTACCTGGAGCCACAGACTTCTATTAATTAATACCTGTTCATAGCAGGTTATTATCACTGCTCTCTCTACTTAGAGTCAGTGACTAATATTCCCTATTTAGTTCTGAACCACAGGTGAAATTTCCCATCTTTTAGTATGAAAAGGTTATCTTTCTCTCTTTATATCAATGAATTACCTGATCCGGGTAGCCCTTTGTACTTTTGTCTCCCACTTCTTTATTCACAGGGAGGAGCTGAGTATAGAAAGACATACATTATATGAGTCCCTGTTTGTGGGTAGGGGAGGCAAGGTGGGGAGCAAAGGATATGGGGAAGCAAACACAGAAAGGCTCTCTGGGGCATAGATGCCTCTCTGCAGGCCTTTCAAACCCACTCATCTTTGAATCCACAGTGTTTCAGCCTATATTGCTGCCCAAGCCCCATTTAGGGGTTAGAGGGCAGTGAATTATTATCTCAGGTTGGTTGAATTCAAATCAATACGTTGGGCACCAATTTGTTGTGGTAAATCTCCAACCCAAAAATGCCCTAGCAGTGAAAACACAACTCAGTTAATATGAATACAAGCTGTGCTCCTAGATATAGGCATTTTGGAAATCAATATGAATGTGTGTGTGTGTGTGTGTGTGTGTGTGTGTGTGTGTGTGTGTGGTAGGGAAGGTCTGTATGTCCCTGTGCTATGTAGTATGTGATTCAACTTAGTCTTTCCTGAGTGATATATATATATTCAAAGGATTTCAGGTTCTACCATAGAGGTATTTGTAGGGGCATGTTTATTGCTGATCTATTTATGAACCAAGGAAATAAAACCAACCAAGGTGCCAATCAAGTGATTAGATAATGAAAATGTGGGATATACACAAAATGAAATTTTAATAAAATGAAGTTATGAAATTTGCAGGGAATATATGAATCTAGATAGCATGACATTCAGCAAGGTTATTTACCTCACAAAAATAGAAAATTACCATTTTCCATATACAAAGACTATTATATAATCTCTAACACACTTACACACATATACACAAGCAAGCACACATGTACACAAACACATGTATGCCATATGTATGTTTGTATGCTATATGTATGTATGTATAGGTAAGGCCTACTAAACTAGAAGAAAGACCAACAGACGTGATAATAAATGATAGGGATATAGATGATAGGAAATATGTGATATGATTGAAGAGACCAAAGGGGATGTAGGCTACAAAAGAAGATCTACAGACCAAAGACATAGGAGAGATGACAAGCAAGAGGAATATACTAAAATATATTTTTAAACAATAATGATTTGTGACATCTTTTGTGCTTGTTTAAAAATATTGAAAACTAGAAACACACAAGGTCATAATGAGTTTGAGTTTCTCATCTCAGCTGTGGTTTAAGTCTGCAAATGTGGCATAGGTGAAGGTTTGGGTTTGCAGAGCCCAACAGTAGGGTCATGTCCGTAGGATCCTGCTCAGATTGATCCTTTTCAGTAAGAAATGTATTATTTTTCACAGAATGCTTTGCACTTAATATAAAGTTTAAGTTAAAACTCACAATGTCATGGTTTCTAAATCATATTTTGAGTATCTGGTCAAGAATGAAAGCTCAAAATTTCTAACAGAGTATAAATACACTGTTTTAATACTTGAAATTCATAAAATTTGGAATTAGTTAAAAATGCAAAATTCATAAAGACATTAACTCATTTGGTAAAATGGTTATTGTGTAATCAAGAGGAACTGAGTTCAGTATTCTAGCACACTTGCATATAACTCAGTATTTTTGAGAGTGAGTGAGAGACAGGGGGTACCTAGCAACTCTGGTTAACCACTGTATACAGGTGGTGAGTACTTAGTTCAGTTTGGGTTGCCATCTTTTTAAAAAAAGCTGGCCAATGATTGAGGTAGACACTTGACATTAACTTTTGTCTAATATGCATGCACATGTGCATGCATGCACATACCTGCATACACCACCTTCTTGAATGCATTATAATAGATTTATTTTGTTGGTGAAAATGTTATTATATTCTTGTCATATTACACTACCAATCCCTTGTAACAACAAATAACTTAAAACCCCAATGGAAAGAGTCTAGAGTTAAATAAAACCAATTGAAAAGACTATCAGAAACTTCAGGCTAGGACATCAAGATGCAAAGACAAGCAAGTCAGATGAAAGCCAAATAGACATGTTTTTTAGTCTGAGATCCATTTTCTTCTCCAATATCTTGTTGTACAAATATATTCATGTAAATTTAATGCACCTCAAACAGAACAGAATCCTTCTCAGCATTTATTCATATACTTAAAGTTTGATGAAAAATAACACCATAAAAAAGACTATGGGACTAGAATTTGAATATCTCTAATATTTCCTAGCTTTGGAACAACAGGTACATTAATAGGAGCACATCAACCTATATTTCCTTATCCACCAATCTAATAATAAATTTGAATGAAATATTATAAGGTAGCAGTCTTTTAGAATACTAACATTTTTCAATAGAAGAAATATTAAAACACTAGAAAGAGAACAGGGAATGTAAGATTCTGTCGAGCCTTAACTTACCCTTACCAGAGACCCCCTGAGTGTACAATGTGGAACCTGGATCGATGCAAAAAGCAAGAGGATTTTATTGTTCCAGTGCACTAAGGTCATCCCAGACCTAAAGGAGAAGCGGTGACTCCCAAGAACGAAAGCATACACTTTTTATACTTTTTCAGAATATAGGTTTTAGGTAACAGTATGAGTTGCTTATTTCTCATTGGTGGAACCCATTGTTCTTTGTGTCAATTGGCAGCCCTTGGTGAGGAGATATCTTTGGCATGCAGAAGGGGTGATGACAGATCTGCTCCCAATGCAGTAGGGACATCTCTTGGAACCTTTACTCCCTGCAGCTGGGGCATCACCTGGGGTGGATATTACTCAGTTAATTCTTTTGAAACTTCCTGACCTTAAGCTCAATGGAATTTCCTGGCCTCCTGGTGTTTTTCTGAGATGTTCCTGTTTACTCTGTTCTCACAGGAAGAGAGAGAAAGAGAAAGGGAGAGAGACACAGAGAGAGACAGAGAGAGAGACAGAGACACAGAGAGACATAGACACAGATAGAGAGACCCATGACATAGAGAACTTCAGTGAGATACTGTCTAACAGAACAAATGACAGACTCCCAAGTTCTTGGGACATAAACTTTAGATGCCATCTAGGATTCAACTAATACTCCTGGCTCTGTAGCATAGTGGGAGTTGTGCCTCTTTACACACATGATTCTAAACATTTCTCAGAAGAAAGAAAATCCACTCATGCACAGTAATGATATTCCTTAGTCCATCCTTTAGTGGTCTCCATTATCCCTTCATGCCTCCCTTCTTAATCCTACAACGTTTCCTTAGATAAGCTCACACAGATAATTGTCAATTTTTGACTTAGTATGAACTTCTCAGAAAATTTTAACATGAGTTCATAAACTAAAATATCTAGTATAAATTTCAAGGAGGGCAAAGTTCAAATAGAATCCTAGAAGAGAGAAAACTGTTTGGGACTTTTTTTTTTTTTTTCAGAAAACTTGAAGTCAGGATCTGCTTTTACAAAAGGCAAAAGTTTCTGCATGCATTAAAATATGTCAATGAGAATCTCACCCAACATATGACTTCCATTTGTGTTGTAAATTCCATCACAGAAGGTGACACTTAGAAAAAATGAGATAGTACACGGCTTTTGTTAACATTTTTTTACATTTATTTATTTATTCACTTCACATCAAAATATCAGCCTCCTCTCTCTTCCCAGTACTCCCCACACAGATCCCATGCAATTGTTCCATCTCCTTTTCCCCAGGGTGGGGGGCTTCCCCTTTTCTGAGATAAGACCTATTAAGTACCTTGCAAACTGTGACATATGAACAAATACATACCCTATCTTATTTGAATGTCTTTAAAGGATAAGTGAAATTAATTTTGTTCAGAAATAGTTTACATAGGTTTGAAGTGTCTTGCTAGTTTACTTGGTTGCACTTCAACTCTTCAAGTACTCATTGTTATTCCTCTTACCACATCAAAGTTTTGTTTCTAAAATGAACACTAATGAAGTAAATCATTAGAGAAACTTACTCTAGTTATTTATTATGCTTTGAAAAGCTCTACAAAATTTATATGGAATATTGTTGCCCTTGACATTAAGGCAACAAATTCCCTTTAAGCAAATACTTCAGATTTCACTTTTCAGTAAATTAGAAATATTTTTTTATCCACAATTTATTCACATATTTTTGTACAAAGCTCCAAAAAGAAGCATTTTCATATTAAAGTTGATTCATGAAACATATTAAATTTTACATTCAGAAAAGTGGCACTAAATCAATGATGACTGTTGGCTTAAGTGGTCAATAATTTTCAATAAATACAATTCAAATGATTCCACCAAAGGAGACTATCACTCTCATGCTGAGTATCTCCTTAGCCACTGGTGTTACCGAAGGAATACATGTCTCATTAATCTGAAAGAGCAAACAAACCAAGAATCAAGTACTCATGAAAAATGCTGTTTTGTGCTGGTTTTACTATCTTGTTGGTACTTACAGAGGCTGAATTCAAATAAGAACATGTAAAGAATAAAAAATAATAGAATAATTGAGATTAGGCAATGAATACATTGGTCTACAATTCCAAGCACACCACAACAGCATTGCAGCCCTATTATAAAACACCAAATATGATATCTCCTTTCCCTGTTTCCCCTCCAAAAAAAAAGAAAAAAATTAAATTAAAAACAAAAACAAAGCCCTGCTCCTTTCCCTCTCCCCCTGCTCACCAACCCACCCTCTCTCACTAAGGAGATATCATATGATATGTAAATAAAGAAAATATTTACTAATAAATAAATAAATAAATACACCAAATAATTTTAAGTTTGACCCTTCCATCTGGACATTCAGTCAACTTTGGCCAATTGTTAGCTCAAGCAATGAACACAGAAGCTTCAGACAACAGCTCTTATCTGGTAAGAAATGACATAGTTTGACATTTTTTTGGTAATTTTGAGAATTGGTAATATATATCTTAAAATAATGATATCCCTAAGTAAGTAGTAAAGAGCAACATTTTTTAAAAAAAAAAAAAAAATGGAATCATAGGGACTGGAGAAGGAGTTTGGTGGTCAAGGGTTTTTGCTGTTCTTTCACAGGACCAAATTTGATTCTCAGTACACATTCAGGTGTCATATAACCAGCTCCAGGTAACCTAACAGTGTGTGTGTGTGTGTGTGTGTGTGTGTGTGTCTGTATTTATATATGTATATAGATATACATATGTGTATACATACATATATATTTTAAATAAATACAGAAGACATCTAAATCTTTAAACATTAGTTATTAAAATTCAATAACTTTTGCTACTTTTCTACGGCTACTATGGATTTTTAGTTGATATACTCACTAAGATCGCACTGTAGATATTTGCATTTAAAACCCGAGCATCAAGAGCAGAGCATATTGGGGTAGACAAAAAGAGAAAAGGAAGGGGCATTTTCTACTTAGATAAACATTAGAAATATGCCACATACAATTCAGCAGATGATATTTTTTTCATTGGTTCATGATTCAAAATAGTGAGTAAGAAATATAGATAGATATATCTTAGTACTATTGGGTTCTTTCTGAGAGGTAAATGAAAAATTATTCAATAGAGAGTGGTGAAGATAGCCCAGAGGATAAAATTGATTGCTGCACAAGCCAAGAAAAGTGAATTTGTATCTTGGATCTTTTCATGTAAAGGTCCCTGACCTTCATAGCTGTGTACTGTATCTCTGTGTCTGTGTTTTTGTGTTCGTGTCTCAGTCTCTGTATCTCTGTCCCTGACATGTAGAGAGCTATCTGAACCACGCCCTAAGATGGCGCAGGCTTCTGCTCCTTGCTGGAGCGCTAGAGTGATAAACAACACCTGATTTGGCTGTGCTTGTTTGCCTGGGTTGCTTCCAAGTTTGGCAACCTATCTGCGTGCACCACGTGGCCTACTGAGATAGGCTTGGCGTAGAGCATTTAAGGGCCTGGGGTGTTCCCTTCGCGGTCAGGAGATCAGTCAGAAGATAGTCAGTCAGTCAGTCAGTCAGTCAAGAAGTGAGAAGTCAGTCAGAAGACAGTCGCGACACTGATACACACACATACACACACAGAGATAAAATAAATAACATAATGGAATTTTCATTACTGTTAATTGTTGTATTTTTTGACTGTAGATTTGTTATGGTGTGTTCATATGTGCATGCTCATTTGTGCATGTGCACGGTTGAAGAGGGCAAATGGCATCTGGTGTTTTTCCCCATCAAGTTTCACTTTGTTTACTATGATAGCTCCTCATGCTCAAAATAGGGCTTGCAGATTTATGTAGTCAAGCTAGCTAAATTGCCCCAAGAGCCCTTATCCCCTATTCTTAGAACACTGGGATTGCAGAAGGATCCCATGTCCACCTGGCCTTTTATGTGTGTGCTGAGTGTCTGAGCTTCAGTGATTTCACTTGACCCACATACTTTATTCACAGAGCCAACACACGAGCCTTAGTTTTTGTTCTTTTATAGTCCATAGTTTAGTACCTACAGAAAGAGCAATGGAAATCAGTCCAGCCATCACAATCATAAACCCACAAGATACTCTAGCAGACTGCAGGCAGCTTGGTACCCATGTAAGTTTCAGTATTTGGCAGAAGGAATATTATTTAGGCTTCACAATCACTCTCTACGGTACATTTTAGAAGAATGTATCACATGATTCCCTCTCATAGGCTTTCATTGCCCTCTCAGCTAGTCTAAAGAATTGGTATCCATATGTATAAAAGTCTGTTCCTTTTACTATTTAAGTAGGCTACATGGAGTTTACACAGCAGTTAAGGGGTGGTGGAAAGAGTGGATTATTTCAAACGTTTGTACAGTGAAACAAACCAACAGTCTGTCCCTCTGAGAATGAAACTACCAAATGTTTGCTGCTGGTAAATGGATGTGCTCTGAAGTCTTCCCATGAGTTTGCTTTGACAGATGTCTGCTGATGGACATTTGCACAAAAGTCTCTGGAATGCTTTATTTTATACCCAGTGTCAGTTGGCACATTGCTTTCTTACACCTTCTGTGTTTCCATTAAATTAGACTGGAAACAAAGAATCCTATTTACTGAGCACATTCTTTTCTTTGTGAAATGGTGAACAATTATGACCATTACCCTGTCAGCCATTTCTATCGGCTCAATTAACAACAGCAGCAGCAACAACAACAGTAACAAAAAAAGCCTCTACACTGCTCTTTGAATCACAGTTCCTCCAACTGGAGTCTACTTTTTGCATAGAAAAGTGTGAAAGTGTCTAATCAACATGGGGAGAAGGTAGAAAGCCCATTCGTTTGTAACCTTCCTTAGGATTCCAAGAAAATCAACTGTTGGATGTTGGACAAATCTCATGTCCACATTCCAAGGAAGTATATTCCATGACTTACAAAACAAAATCAGCATGAATATCAAAGAGGTAGTAGGAAATCCTGTTTGGATGAAATAGCATCAAATAAAGAAAATACACAAGTTGTACATGGAATATTATTTATTTTAGCTAATTCTTTAATGTCAATGTACTCCAGAGATTTTCCATTTACAAAAACATGAAAAAAGTTAATACTAAAAAATTATCATAGTCACTAATGTTTTTACAGAGGTATTCCTTTGAAAAAGATATAAATTAATTTCATGAAAATTTTAGACAATGTATTTGATCATATTCATTTTCCACACTTAATCCTAACTCCTGCTAGATCCAGCCCATCAGTCTGTCCCTATAGGTTCATTTCCTCTTTTATTTACTTATTTTTTAATAAGCTATCAACTCCAGTTTCTGTTGTCCATTTATTCCTGGGTATGAGACCATCTATGGGAGCATGGTAAGCCTATCAGTACTAAAAGCTTTATTTTCAATAAGAGAAAAAATAATTGACAAATTTCACGTTCAAAAACCATTGTGATATATAATGACTAATTTGATCATTTTTGATATGATATGTCTTTCAGATTTGCTCAATTTGCCTAGAAATTTAAGAACCTTTGTCTAATCTCTAGAAGCTAGGAAGTTTTATTGCATGAGTTTCTGATTAATATTAATAAATTAATAAATATTAATGGCATTTCAGACTTGAAAATGAAAACAAACCAACCAACAAACCTCCCCTCCCCATATGCTGTCAAGAGTTCATATCTCCTTAGTCAGGATGGAGGCCTGTGAGCTTCTTCCATTCTGTACTGGAATGTTGACTGGCTAGCTTGATCTTTATGTCTTGTACAAGTAACAATATGTACTGTGATTTCATGAGTACATATCCAGAAAACGCGTTTTACTCCAGACCTTTCTGACATCTGGCTCTTATTCTCTTCTTTCCCATAATCATTAATGGTCCCTCAATTTTGGAGAGTGGGGATGAGATAAATAGATAACCCGTTTGTGACTGAGCATGTCACTGTTTCTTATACTCAGTATTTCAGCTTTTTGTGAGTTAGTGTTTTAACCATGATCCACTCTACAGAGAAACTTCTCTGATGAGATCTGAGAGACACACTAATTTTGGCTCAGGGCTGCTCCGTCCTTTGAAGTGTCAGCAAGCACTCTAGAGATGCATTTTAAAATACTATATACCAAGCATTACAACAATCTGTTCAAATGTAATTTTATTAAGTGTTACTTAATTAATAACTCATATATCATTTATAGAAAAGCTTCTTTTCAAATTTTAAACATTATAACTTATTCATTTATCACATAGTATATGTATTAAATCTATTTTATTTGGACACCATGATGGACACAGCAGGTTGGGAAAACATAATAGAAATCCATTTGACAACTATAGGGATCTAGATACTATGTTTTATAATAGTAAGCAAAACACTTATTCAAAAACTATTTATTAATACAAGTAAACACATGATTACAATTAAGATCACATTATCTTAAGATGTCTTAATTGACTTTTAAGGGCATAATGACAATGGAAATTGGAGATTTCTAAATGCATTCAAATGTTAAATACTAATTTATTTTTTCATAATTATAATGACTGTTTAAATCAGTAATTGACCAAAAAGGATGGAGAAAACAATAGAACTGCTTAGGATACAGTACTTTCAGATTAAATTATAGTGGAGGCCATATGTAATTATATTGACATGCTAAGTTTTTGTTAACTGTTTTCAGGTGAAAAAGTATTCTTTGGGTCCAAAGGAAGTAGCAATGTTTGCTAAACTGGATGGACATTAAAACATAAGACAAACACACCTTAAGCTCTGTTTTTTTTTTTTTTTTGTAGTATATTTGCTATTTTTAGAAACATACCTTGATCCTAATAATGGCTTCTTGTTTCACAAATCAGAATAAACCTCTTACAAAGCAAGAAAATAGTTTTCTAAATAATTATGTTCACTGATAGCAACCCTCTAAAATGTTTCTTTAGGGGTCTAAGTTTTGTTTTAATGATTATTACAATATCTTATTAGAAACCTACATTTATTATACAAATAACAATTGTTTACTAAAAGTATAAAGCAAATAATTATTCATTGCTCTCATTGAATTTACTTGATTAGACCTGGTATGTATTTCTGAAAAAGAATACAAACCAAGATTTATTATTTCTCATGAAATTTGGGGCAAAAGGGGGCCTAGGGCTTCTCTGTGTAGCTTTGGGTTTCCTGGAACTACCTCTGTAGACCATGCTGGCTTTGATCTCACAGAGATCTTGCGGCTATTGTCTCCTAAATTGTGGGATTAAAGATGTAAGCCACCACAGTCCAGGTGTCATGGATGTTAAAATACATTAAAGGTATTTTATTGATTTATTTGTTTTGTATTTGTTTGTTTGTTTGGTTGGTTGGTTTTTGTAATTTCTAATACTCAGTTAATTCCATAGAAGATAAAATGTAAATATAAATGTAATATGCGTTGTCAGATCAATATATAAATGAAAGTGATAATGTCACATAGAAAAATTGCATTCAAAATTCAAAATTAATAATGGTGAGTTCAAAAATCATAGACACTTCTTAGAAAAAATTTGTGAATCAAAAGTTGTTTAAGACAGAGTGTCTCAATTATCAAAAAAAAAAAATGTATATAAATTCACATTCCATTGGGATCCTGAATCAAAGCACATGATATGGAGAATGGTTATGCCGCATACTGCTTATAATTGTGGAAAAGGATGCAGTTCTCATATGATGAAATAGAGAAATACTTTAAAGAAGAGTTAAATGAAATTTAATCAACATGATAAAAACAATTATGTATTAATATTAATTAAAAAATGTCAAGGTTAATTATAATTATAGCCAAGTTCTCAGTTGAATATATTTTGTCATCATGCCATAAGACATTAAATGCACTATAAGAATTCTGAGAAGAAGTAGACATGAAAAACGGTTCAAGAATTAAGAGAACTGGCTGGCTGGCTGTGGTGGCATGTATCTTAAATCAGCACTAAGGAGGCAGAGGCTGGAGAATCTCTGAGTTCAAGGCCAGCCTGGCCTACAGTGGGAGCTCCGGGACATCCAGAACTAGACAGAGAACAGGGGATGGAGCAAAGAACTAAAAAGAAAAAAAAAAAAATAAAAGCACTCCGTAATCTATACAGTGCTCCAATTCCAAAATGTGCATCCCCACTCTGGCCTGGCTTCTACACACACTTCATGTACATGAAATGTGGTTATAAATGCTGGTAAATCATCCATACAAATAAAAAAAAATTTGAAGAAAAGCTTTTTTTTTTTTTTTTTTTTTTTCCAAAAAAAGAGAGGTGTAGCAGCTGATGTACGTAATCCTCATACTAGGCATTCTAAGGTAGAAATACTGGCAGGACTCTAAGGTTGCTCACAGTTCCCTGAAAGCCCTGGACAATGTAGTAGACCCCATCTCCAGAAATCTATCTATATAAATAAAAAACATTCATACATAGATACATACACACATACATCATAAATAAATTTCAGATGGGAAGAGAATTGTAGGCAACACTCAACCTGCAATTTATTTGAAGTGAGAAGCGGGAAGACATGTGCCCCACATTGCAGTAAGATCGTATTCTTCAAATACATTTTTTCCTTCCTGATAAAGAAGATAAATCACAGTCAGTACAGCAGAAAATGCCAAGAGCTCTTAAGATTCGGTGTATCTGTCTTCTGCATACCCTAACACGATCTGAGTTCATGAGGCAGTGGGAAAGTTGCTATCGTTCCTGGAGGCCACACAGACTCAGAGAGTAAGTTTCACTCCAGACATTTGTAAGGACACGAAGAGGTCAGAACTTGACATAGAATTACATTTATTTTTCTTAGCTTTTGGACTTGTTCTACAATCTATGGGTTCTTTTTTTTTTCTTTAAGAATTTGCCCTTTTCATATACTCAAAAAACACTTCACCATGCCACAAAAACGTTTATTATCAATATTTAGAGTAGCTTTATTTGTAATAGCTAGGAAACTAGAAACAACCTAGATGTTCATAAACTGAAGAATGGATAAAGAAACTGGTGCATCTACACAATGGAATACTACTCAGCTATTCAAACAAAGACATGAAATTTGCATTGAATTTGAAAGTATCATCCTTAGTGAGGTAACCCAGTCCCAAAAAGATGTACGGTATGCACTCACTTAGAAATACAGGATACCCATGCTACACTCCACAGACCCAAAGAAGCTAAACAAGAAGGAAGACACAAAAGAGGATGCTTGAATCTCACTTGGAGGAATAAAATAGGCATAAGAGGCAGATGGAGGGAGGGAACTGGGTAGGAGAGAAGGGGAATTGGATATGTTCAGTATCAGGTGTGGGAGGGACAGGAGGGATCACCAGATAGCTGTAAGAAGAATGGAAATTTTCAGTTGACAGGACTAGGGAGGTAGGAAGCACATTTGGGAAGAGACAGAGATCTGGGATAAAGGATGTGCCTTTATCAATGGAGGTGTTCTTGGTTGTGTCCTACAGCACCGGAAATTTGGAACATGAAGACTCTTAATTCTGTAGCCAGGAAGCAATCCCAGTGGAGCAATAGGGACACAAAGCTACCCAAAATACTTTCTACTCAAAATTTAGCCTGTCTACAAGAAATGCAGGAACAGGGGATGGAGCAGAGACTGAAGGAAAAGTCAACCAATAACTGGACCAACCTGAGACCCATCCCGTGTGTTGTGCTTTATAAAAAAGAGAGAGCAGGATATGCTTTGTAGAGCCAGGTATGGTAAAGTGGGAGGAGTGCCTCAGCAGGCCCATGCTGAGGCATCCCTTCCCCATGAGGTACCAGCCACGTGACCATGTGACCACCAATACAGTATAGGATAGAGTTTGTGTGTGTGTGTGTGTGTGTGTGTGTGTGTGTGAGAGAGAGAGAGAGAGAGAGAGAGAGAGAGAGAGAGAGAGAGAGAGAGA